>CAMXCT020006571.1:185000-252500 GCA_947184155.2 Cladocopium goreaui | reverse complement strand
CCATGTGGGCCCACCTTAGACCAAACGGTCCCACATACTACTTTACACCTACAGATCACCTTGTTGCGCCCGACTAGACCCACACCAGGCGTTCTCGGGTGAACCAACTCCAAGAACCGCTCACGGGTTGGGTGGTTGTGGTCGGACTCTTTTTCGTCGTGCTTCGACTTCTGTCCGCTGAGCCCTTCTGGTCGGACTCCTAAAGCTCTCATGGCTTCAGTCGGCGCCTGCCCTACTGTCACCGGAGTGTGACGCATTGCATCTTTGATTTCCTGATCGTGCTCTTCGTCGGTGAGGAGCCTCTCGTCAATGCACCTGCCTGTTCTAATCGTCAAGTCGTCGACGTATGCTACCCATTCACGGGTATAGCGGAGCTTCCTTCCACGCCCCGGCCCGTAGGCTCGATCGACAACAAAACAAAAGTCGTCCGGTCCATTGATTGGTCCGAACGTGAGGCAGATGGGGAGGAATTTCCCCGAGCGAGCCACGATCGCAAGAACTTCCATTGCCCGCCGAGTGTTGGCGATTTGGTTAAATCCTGACACGGCATCTACAAAGCTGTAAAAGATGCTTCCGGAGCACTGCGCCAACACGTCGGAGGACTTCCTACAATAGTAGGTACTCCGCAAAACCCTGGAGTTCACTCGCCTGTAATCGACTACGAGTCTTCTTTTCCGGTGCCTCTTATGAGCAGGAGCTTCGCGAGTTGGAAACGGAGGGCTACCCCATGCCGACGTGCCGCGGACCAACTGGCCCCGCTGACACTCCTCCTCAAGGCGTTCATCGACCCAAGCGGCCGCTTCGCCCTTCAGATGGTGAGGCTGCAGCGACACCGGCGGTCCCGTCGGGATGGTGTCATGGGCGACGTTGCGCACGGTGGTGCGCGGGGATCCTTCCAACCAGAAAGCCGCCGCCTTTCGCGCCAGGACTTCTTGACAGGCTTCGAAATGCTGTCCCGTGCGCTTTGACTTCCTCCCTTCTCCGTCTCCGAACCCCAGTCCTTCAAGGACTTGTTTCCTATACTCGGACGTTCGACGTGGATCTTCTGTCACTTCCTGACCGCTCAAACGGTAGACGGAAAGATCGCTTTTGACCTGTTCCCAATCCTTATGTCTTGCGCGATCATCCCAATACTTCGTCATCTTAGACGAGTATTCTGCGAGATCCTTCTCAAGGCGTTCTCTTTCCCGGGCAGTCAGCTCCGCACTGACGTTGACGTCAGCCTGCGGAACTTCGACCTTAATCTCCTTCTCAGGGACTGCCAATTCCGCGGCTACGTCAGGAAAACCTTGACGCAGCCCGCTGGAAGAGGAGCACGACGCTGGGCTAGATTGGATCCCTCGCCCCTCAGACCATTCTCCGCCTGGGCGATCCGATCTGCGAGGGGCGCACTTCCAGTACGCATCACAGAATGCCGTAGGATAGATACCGCTCATATTTCCAGCGCTTGTCCAATGCTCTCTTCCATCGTCGAAAGGCACCTTGACAGATCCTCTGACAGACCGGTGCGGATGCACTGTAACAGCTAAAGCACCTGGTTTCCGACACCGCAAACTACACGGGGATAGGTCAAAGTTGGACAACCAAAGCTGCCCCTGTTCTACCGGCGTACCCTGGGACCCGTCATCAACCGCCTGAGACACCATACCATATTGGCAGCCATCCGTCCGCACAAAGGCCCACGGCTCAGTCGGATTCGCCAACGTGCCTACGGCAGCAGTGAGGCTCCTTCGATGAAACACCGAGCTGCCGACGGGATTCTCCAGAGAGCCATAGCTCTTTCTTTCTTTTCGACGCGCAAGAACAGAGACACAGTAAGAGAGCAACTCTTCGTTTTCGGCTGAAATTGCTCCTTTTCCTTCTCTGCAGTAATGTTCAAACGGAAGACCGAAATGAACCAAAAGCGGGGTAAGCCAATTGATGATGACATCTAATAGCTGCCGGTCGAGTTGTCTCGAAAGATCCCACCGGCGGCCGTACGCTTCATAAGCTGAATCGACGGGGGGACCTGTAATCACACCAGCGCGGCGAGCCGCGGACGTGAGTCCCGCGTGCCCAGCAAAGACTTCCAGAAACCCTGCCGGACGGACTCCATATCGAGCTCACCACGCCTGCAACCGACTCACCTCTTGGTCCAAAACCGTGAAAACTTGACCGTGAACAACAGAGCCTTCCCACAAAGTTGCAAGCAGCATGTCAACCGAGGCTGCCGAAGGCGGCTCCTCCCGGAAATCCAAGAAGGAAGCCCGCTCTTCCAACAGCTTGTACCCTGCCTTATCCAACTTCCGGCTGGTACTCGCAGCAAGGACCCCATCTCGATTAATATCGGCCTTGGTGACAACTTCTTTCAGCTTAACCTGGTCTATTACCGGCTGTGTGCCATTGTCGTCCACAGTGCCTTCTTCGTTCAAGTAGGCGAGTACCCATTTGACTCGCAACGATCCTAGGATCGGGCGGTACTTGTGGACCCCAACAGTGGCTTCTTCGACGGACACCTGAGTCACACGGCCAAAATGGCAGATCTTCTGACCTTTCGTGTAAGCAACTACGTCGCCGATGCGCAAGACGAATTGCCTACCTCGGCGTTGAAGGACGAATTCTCTTTGCTCTCCTTCGCCTCTCAGACGTTGCCCTAAAGACGGCGGATCCTCTGGCGACCCTTCATCAAAGAACAGCTCCTCGCGGGAATTGTCTCGGGTGTCTTCCACATCTGCTGGGACCAAAACACAATCTTCAGAATGAGCTTCCCCTGAGCATCGGCTATTGATCCTAATCAATAGGGTTCATGTTCTATTGATTTGCACTTGAAATCATTTCCCTGCAATTGATTTCAAAAGCCTATTTTCAATAGCAAAAAAAACAAAAAAAACAATAGAAAAAATGCTGTTTTTGATGATGAAAATCAATAAGCCAAAGCATGCCATAACTACTGATTTTCATGATTTTCCCTTCCTTCCAAAACCTTCCATGAGCAGCATGCAACACATTTTTTGCAGCACTTGCAGGTAAATGTCCTTTTGTCAAGGCCACTTGGCAGAGAAATACCCAGTTCCTTGGGGACTGGGATTGGTTGACCCTTTTGTCAAGGGTCATCTGTTGACTCAAAGCTGCAGCCAAAAGCAGCTCTTGTCAACTGCAAATGCAGAAGCACTCGGTATTTCTGGCACACTTTGCCACACAGTCTTGGGGCACTAACCCCAAAGGAAACAGAGTGGGCAAGCCTGGACAAATGTCCAACAAAGTCTTCAGACCTGAAATTTGAATGAATTCTGTAATTCAAAAAGTAGCTGTTCTTGTACATATGCTTGCTGCTGTGAAACTTGAAAGTTATGTTAAATAACTTTTTGCCTTTTGACAAGGCCCATTCATGCAAATCCTGGTAGGTGTCAAAGAACCTTTTGGCAAGGTCCATGGTCTGGGCATGCTGCTCTGCTGTTGGAAATAAATCCATCTCATCAAAGTGCACCCCCAGTTGGATGAAGGTCTCCAAACATTCAAGCATGACTGTGTGGATTGGTACACCCTCTGGCAGGGCTTGTTTCAGCACTTGAAGGAGACATGGCAGCAGGTGCTTGGTTTCAGCAGCTTTTGCATCAAGACATGGAAACTTTTTGTGTGGTGCTGTCACATCTGTGAACATGCTAAGGCGAATGTTTGTGAGTCTGCAACTCACTCTGTGCAGGGAATAAAGTTCCTTGATTTTGGCAAACAAGGTTTGCAATCTGGTGGCAGGCGGTTTCTTTTGTCTTGAAGAGCCATCAAAATAGCAGCAGTAGTGTAGAAGTGATCCTGCTAAATGTGACCCCACACCTCTGGAGTAGAGAATGTGCAAGCTGTCAGCTCTCACCAAAGCAGAAGAAACCCCAGGAACAGAGAAGATGGGGTGACTCCTTTCAACAAGGAGAGCCTGCCCTGGGGTGACATCAACATATGCCTGCAAGTCTTGTTTCAAGATTTTGAAACTTTTACCTGGGGGGCATGCCTTCTTCTTGTAATGAGGTTTCTGGCAGTCACACTCATGACAGGGGTGTTTGCTCTGCCAGTGGCCCAGCTTCAGGCAGTTGGAATAGAACTCTTGGTCCCCTTGGATGCTGTATATGACAGCCCTGAACTTCCCTTTTGTCAAGGGAAGACCAGCTTTCTCAAAAAGGATGCCTTTTGTCAAGGCTTTTCCATCCCAATCTTCTGTTGGGTGGAAGCCTTTTGCCAAGGCACTGAAGCTCCAGCTGATGACTTTGTCAAGAGGCTTCCATGTATCGGGTGTTTGGCAAGATTTTGGCCAAGCTGTCAGCAGAAGGTGTGTTGCCAAACTAGACTGTTGTGAAAGCATGCTGCCCCAGGAGAATGTCATTAGGCTGCTGTCTCTCACAAATTCCACTCCATCTCCATGGACAAAGATGGGTATGGTGGTGCTTGGGGAGACTACCCTTTTGTCAAGGGTAATGGGTGGCACCAGCCTTGGATCTTCTTTCTTCTCTAGATTGTGCCAGAAGCTGGCACATTCCTTCACAGCAAAGAGTTCTTCAAATTGATCCCTGTAGTGCTCATACAGGCTGCTGAAGAGAAGGTGTGGTAGCATCACTGATGCTTCTGTTGTTGTATGCTTTTGGCTCTTGGGGTCTTTCACTTCCACCTTAACTGGCCAAGGGTCACAGAGTTGCAAGCCCTTCAGGAAGAGTTGCATCATATCTCTGTGGCTGTTGCCTGGAGATTGTTGGAAGTTTCCACACCTGGCTATTTTCAAAACTTCTTGGGAGTTAGCTCCTTCCAAGCTTGCTAGGTGTGCAATTTCAGCAGCTTGGCTGGCACTGATCCTCCCTTGGCTCCACAGCTCCAGCAACCTGGTCACCAAAGGGGAATCATCCACATCCTTTTGGCAAGGATGTTTCTCAGAAGAAGGTGATGCCTTTACTTTTTCCAGCTTCCAGCCTCTCAATCTCTTAGGAGGCTTTTCCATGCCACCTTTTGGCAAGGTGGCAGCAGCAAACCATGGGTGGTTTCCTTGTGGCTACCTTTGAGCCTACAAGCAAGGAGAGGCATGCAAACATGTGTGGCTGGTCTGCAGAAGCAGAGCTCTTTAGGCTAACAACTTAAAAAATACATTAACCACTTGGAACCATATGATTGTATAAAATGAAGCCCCAATGATAACATGGAAAAATCGTTTTCTTTTGCCCTTTACTTGTGGGGCCCTCCCCTCTAAAAGTATAAAAACACTTGCACAACTACAACAAGCAGCCTGGAACCCAAAGCACCCTTTTCCCCATTGATAGCAGTCATGTCACAAACCACCCTTTTGACAAGGATGTTGATCCTTTGGCTATGCCTATCAAAAACTGGCAGCTGGATTTCCCTTTTGACAAGGGAATGCCACCCTCTTTTGGCAAGAGGGCCCAGTCATCTTTTGACAAGATGACCCCACCACCTTTTGACAAGGAGATGGACCAAGGCAGCTGCTTGAAGATTTCAGCCTACTTTTTGGAGGCTTTGCTATTGGTCTTGTTGGCCAATTGGTTGAGTTCTTTGGCTTCTTCCTTTGTCTTTTTCATCTCTTTTGCAGCATCCACAAGAAGGGCCTTTGCTTTTGCCAAGCTGCCCCACTTGTCCTTTTTTGCCAAAAGGTCCTTGAGTGCATTTGTTTTCTTAGCCATTCCTTTGAGCAAATCCTCACTCTCTGTTTTCACAGTTTTGGTCAGCCTTTTGGCTTCGTCAGCCAACTCAAGTGCTGCTTGGCAATCTGCCATGTGGGAGGTGCTTTGGTCTCTGGCCTTCTTAGCCTTGGACGAAATGTCCTTCCACTCATCTTCCTCTTTATCTTCCTCATCATCTTGATTCTCTTCATCATCATCTGCAGAGCCATCCTTGATGGCCAGCAAGCCTGTGCCTTCCCCTTTCTGCTTGCTTTTGCTTTTGGTTTTTCCTTTTGTCAAGGATTTTCCTTTGCCCTTAGATTGCCAATCATGCAAATGCCACTGGGTGTCATTTCCATAGAAGCTGTTCCATGCTTCTTCATCTTCTGCTCCTGCAGTATATTCCTGGCCAGCTCTATATTCCTTGCCTTTTTTGACACCAGTCGTTTTTGTTATGTCCCCATTGTCCTTGTAATTCCAAACCCCAGGGGTCCAGGGGTCAGCTCTCCAGCTGATCCTTCCACTTTCAATGTGGAGCCAAAATTCCTCTTGGCCAAACTGCTCAACCATTTTGGTCTCAGAGACCCATTTCTCCTTTTGTTTCAAGGAGGAAGAGGCCTCCAAGACTTCACTGCAGTGAAAAAACTTTGGCACACTTGATTTCACCATGTGGAGTGCAGCCAGCATTCCTTTTGCAACCTTGCTTGCCTTATCAAATTCTTTTTGTTCTTTCTTTGGTTGCCCTTTCAGGTGGCAGCTGTACTTGGACCACACTCTGGAATGTTCCTGTTTGGATAACATTCCTTTCAGCTCCTGGGCAGCTTCTTCAGCAGTCTCAGCTCCTTCTGCAGCCTTAGCAACTTTCTCTGATAAGGTCAGCTTTCCCAGTTTGTCAAGATTTTTCTTTTTCAAAACTCCCTTCCTCACTTTTTGGCGAGATTTTTTGTCCTTTTGACAAGGACTGGATTTTGAGCTTTTCATAGCTGCTTTCTTTGGGGCAGCTTTCATAGCTTTCATAGCCTTGGGTCCCATGGCTGGCTTGAAAGCTCTCTTTTGTCAAGAGAGCAAAGCTTCAAGCAAGCCTTTTGACAAGGATGCAACAGCTGCCACTGCACTTGAGCAGGAAAAACTTCACAAATCAAACCATTGAACCAACCCCAAATTGTCATGAATCATTTTGCATTTGGACCCCAAAACAAAAATGATGAAAATATAGGATTTGATCAAATTTGATCAAATTTGATCAAATTTGACATTTTCAAAATGTTTCTGAATTGTGATGAATTTGTATGAAACCATTTGTGAAAAACATGAAACAAATTGCAAGGACCTTGTCAAAAGGTTTGCTTGTTTCAAACTACTGACATTAATTACCTTGACAAAATGTATTTCTTATCATTACCATGCCCCAAACCCCAGTGAAATTTGAACTGAAATGAATGTGAATGTTTTTTTTTTGATTTGGGTACCCCAGCCACAACATGCTTTGTGGATCCCTCCAATGCCCTTTTGTCAAGAGCCAACCTTGGGACCTTTTGTGGTTTCAATGAACCCAAACTTTAAAACTTAAATCATTACAAAACAGTTGCAACCTTTTGGCAAGGCTGCTGCAACAAACCAAGGGGCCCCAACCCTTCAGTACAACCTTCTCATTTTTTCATCCCTGCTGGAATGGCTGCATGGTCCTGTACAACATGCATGAACCTTGTGATGGTGCCATGGGGCTAGAAAAACATGTGAAGGTTTTATGAACAATGGGGTCAGTGGTTATTGTTTCTTTGTGAATCCATGCATGGGGGAACACAAAACATGGCACCACCACAAAACTGCTAAAGTATCCAGGCAAACCCTTTTGACAAGGGTTGCTGGAAAGTAAAAAAAACATGCAAAATGCATGGATGGGCAGGCAGCCAACCCTTTTGACAAGGGTGGCATGGCAGCTGGCTACTTGAAGGACCTAAAAATAGATCTACAATGAACCCTTTTGTCAAGGGTTGAAAGGCCACTCATTTAAGTGGCAAGAACCCTTTTGTCAAGAGTCCAGCTTTCATTGCATATACAGCCAACCCTTTTGTCAAGGGCTGGGAGGCCACCTTTCAGTGGCTCATGCAAGACCTACTTTTGGTCCCTCAGGAACTGCTCAACTGCCTGGCAGAAGTACCAATGGCCAGCAGTGTGGGTGTGCCTTTTGGTGTTGACCCTGTAGGGGTAGACACCCATGGCACTGCACTCTTCCACAATCTCTTTGCAATCATCAAAGATGAATGGAATGTGGTTGTCCCTGCAGTAGGTGGCCTTTCCCTGCCTGCCACATTTTTTCCAGGTGAACCTGATTTTGTCGAAATACTTCAGCATGTCCTGGTCATCCAAATCCTGCAGGATCTCTTCTGACCTTTCCACACCACAGTAGCTCAAGAGGATCAGGTAGTAGCCCTTGTCCTTGAGCTTCTGCAAGGCTGCCCTGTCTTCCCAATGCAGCTTCTGCCCTGAACCTTTTATCAAGGTCTGGAAGTAGTCAATGGCAATCCTTTTTTGGGCCTCCTCCTTGGTGATCCACCTGTGCCCATCATTCACCCACTGCCTTGCTGAAGCTTCCTTTTGACAAGGAGCTTCAACTTCAGGTTTTGGCCTTTTGGCCTCTTGCTGTGCAGAGCTGGTGGAACTGGTGGAGCTGGAAGAGCTTGAGGAACTCAAAGAAATTCCCCCTTTTTTTCTCCTTTTTGGAAGGTGGGTTGGTTCTTTTGTGTCTATTTTCTTTTTCTTTTTTTTCCAGCTCCACTTGGCTGGTGCTTGGCCCCAGCTCCTTTTGGCAATGTGCTGGTGCCTCAGCTTCTTTCTTGGCCTGCTCCTTTTGACAAGGTGCAGCCTCCTCCTTCTTCTTTTTCCACTTTCACATCCACCTGCTGCTTGGCCTGCTCCTTTTGACAAGGTGCAGCCTCCTGCTCCTTTTGACAAGGTGCAGCCTCTTCCTTCTTCTTTTCAACTTTCACATCCACCTGCTGCTTGGCCTGCTCCTTTTGACAAGGTGCAGCCTCCTGCTCCTTTTGACAAGGTGCAGCCTCCTGCTCCTTTTGACAAGGTGCAGCCTCTTCCTTCTTTTTTTCTTTCATCTCCATGGAAGGTGCAGCCCCACTGCTGCCTGCTTGGGGCCCACCCTGTTGTTTTTTCTGGTTGGCCCTTTGGAGCTCCTTTGCTTTTTCCAGATCTGTTGAGGTTTCCAGAAACTTATCCCTCTCTTGGCAAGCCTTTTTGTACCTTCTCTCCTGGCATTGGACACAGTCCCACTGCCTGCTGCCTTGCCCTTGTTGTTCTTGCTTTTGGCCATGGCAGCCCTTTTGGCAAGGGCTAACTGCTAACTCAGCTACCCAAAGCACAGCTATTTCCCCTTTGAAAAGGTCGGTTTTGAAGCCAAAAAAAGCTGCAGACAAACACAGTGTTTCAACTCATGCTGTGGCACACTCATACTCAGAACCCAGCTACTAGGCTGTTACACCCTGCATAAGATTTTCAAGGGGTTATATGTTCTTACT
Source organism: Cladocopium goreaui (assembly GCA_947184155.2). Classification (NCBI taxonomy): domain Eukaryota; class Dinophyceae; order Suessiales; family Symbiodiniaceae; genus Cladocopium; species Cladocopium goreaui. Next base: position 243,340 of record CAMXCT020006571.1, on the reverse strand, counting down.
GATTTACATTAGTAACCCATTGGGTATTAAATTCAGTTTTCTAAGAACCCAGAAACAAACAACAAAGTGGAAAACAAAACTGGCACCCTGTCACCAAAATATAACACTTGAACCAACCATGTTCTCTTGATTTTACAACTTTCCCCACACATGACCCTCACTTCATTTTTGCACTTTGAATGTGATCACTGCTGAAGACAGCAGCTCTTTTGGCAAGAGCTTGCTGCTGTATGCAAAAAAACACCTACCTCATGCCCAGAACTGCTTTTTGTCAAAGCAGCTGCTTTTTGTCAAAGCAGCATGTTCCAGGCTGAGGTGTAAGTGCAAACAAAAGTAAAAAGGATTAAGCCATACCTTTTGCCAAGGCAAGCTTGCTTCACATGCTTGCTTCCAGCTCAGTCCTCAATTGCAGGGCCTCTTCCTTTGTAAGATGCTCCTTCTCCAGCTTCTCATAGATCTTCCCCAAAACATCCAAATACTTCAAGTGCCTTGCCTGTCTGCATTCCACAATCAGCTTGCAACCTTTTGCCAATGCATTTGGCTTGTGGCTTCCACTGATGTAAGCTCTCCAAGGTGCCTTCTTTGTTTGCACCCATGTAAGCCTTTTCCATGGCTTTCTTTTTTCTGAACCTTTTGACAAGGTTTCTGTAGAGGTTCCTTTTGGCAAGGATCCTCTTGGACCTCCTTTTGTCAAGGAGGCTGCAGGTTTCTTCTGGATTTTTGTTGTTGCCTCTACTTCTTTCTTTTTTTTGCTAACAGTTTTTTTCCCTCCTCCAAAGCCCAATGCATCTTGCAAATTTTTGTTCTCTTCCTGTGTGGTTTCTTGAACTATGTGCTGCCCTGTCCTTCTCCTGAGGAAGGAAGGCCTGTCCATTTCTTTTGCAGATCCTTTTGCCAAGGAAGATGCAGCACCTTCATTTCCTTTTGGCAAGGAAGATGCAGCATCTGCATCCCCTTTTGACAAGGAAGATGCAGCAGCCCCTGTGCCTTTGTCTTGGGGGCTCTTGAAGCAATTGGGGAACCCATTGCTGTCAAGGCTCACTTCACTGATTTCTTTTTTCAATTTTCTTGTGGCTTGTGGCTCACCATCACTCTCTTCCCTTTTGACAAGGGGCAGGGGGCCATCCTCAATCTCATGTTTCTTTTGCATCATATTTAACACCTCCTGCAGTTTCTGAAGGTCAGCCCCTGTCAGGTGGGCTGTTGCAAGTTTCATTTCACTAGATGCAAATTTGAGTCGCCTCATGTGGAACAGAATCACTCCAAGTCTTTCCACCCTGCTGCCACACCATACAGAACCATTGTATATGCTGTCATTGAGTTTGGGCTGGTTTGTGAGGAGGCTCATCAAAGCTGATCTGAGGCATGAACTATGGATTTCTCCTGTATCAGACAGCTTGATCAACCCTTTTGACAAGGGTAAAACTTTGACAAGACCCTTTGGGTGGCAACTTTGGTTTCTGCTTATATGTTCATAGGCCCCAAGGTTTTGGACCAAGCAGCTGTGCTCTGTCAAAACTGTCAGCAGCAGGCCAACATCTACTTCGGGTTTTTTTGTATGCCTGCTGCCACCTTTTGTCATTCTCCTTTTGGCAAGGGGAATGACACTATGTACTGGAGCCAAAAAACACAAGCATGAGATCAATAAAAAAATCAATATGGAAATCAATAGAAAACCATGCATTTGGGACCCAAAAATTCAATAAAAAAATCAAAACATGAAATGTCCAAAAATATTGATTTTTTCAATAGAAACGATGAAAATCAATATCAATAGAGAATTGATGTGTTTTATTGATTAGGATCAATAGCCGATGCTCAGGGATCGACCGAACTGTGGGATGGTTCGTGGACGTTCTTCAGAATCACCCGATTTCCTCTGACCTCGGCAATTTCCCAAGGCCCGGTCAATCCACGCTTCCACGGCACCCGACCCGCCCCCGATGGACGGGCTACAGGGGATTGCCAGACAACCCTGTCACCAACCTTCAGGTCTAACGTCCTTCTGTATCGATTTGCCAGCTTTGCTCTGGCTGCTGAAGAATTCTCCCAATGCTTCTTCACTTTCTGAGCTAAAGAAGCGAACTGGCTGAACTGCCTTCTTGCCCAGTCGCTGATTGGCTCGAACTTCAGGCTGTCCCGGACAAGGTCTTTTTCCAAATCAAGACCCAACGACCAGGATCGCTCCAGGTCTCTCGGTGTGTACCCGTGGGCCCCCGGAGTGTTGTCGAGGACAAATTCTGCCACTGGCAGGAGCTCTGACCACTCGTCAGTCTCACCTCGAGCAATCTCCTGAATGATCACGTGCAACGTCTTTTGCACTTCCTGATGCATTCTTTCATTGGTTCCATTCTCACAAGGTCGCATGCCCATGGAGAACTTTTGTTTGGTACCCATCAAAGCACAAAATTCCGTCATTAGAGCATTGCGAAATTCAGTGCCTCGGTCTGATCTCACCATGGTCGGAATTGTCCGCGACCGAAACAAACACTTGGAGAATGCTCTTCTCACCTCCGAGTGGGTCAGGGATTTCATAGGCTCAATCAACACCGCGTGGGACAAGCAGTCCAGATAGGTGAGGGTATACCTGAACCCCCACCTGTCCTCACGATTCGGCCCTTCACAGTCTACCGAGACCTCTTGCCAACAGCTGTCTGCAAGGCACCGCGAGGCTTGAGCCGTGACCTTGGTGGGCCGCCCGCGCGCCTTCAGACACACGAGGCATTTCTCTGTCCACTTCTGAATGTCTTCCTTCATCCCTGCCCACCAGACCTTGCGACTCAACATCTTGTATGTCCGATCCGCTGACTTGTGGCCGCCTAGGGCGCCACTGTGGACCTGATCGAAACAAGCTCTGCGCCAAGTCAGCCCATGCATTCCACTAGAACCGAAAGGTACGACGCATACCCAAACCTTTTCGCCAGTGTCAAGCGAGACACTTCTCTCGAGAAGCCCGTCTTCCGCTATGCGGAACGGATCCCCTGGCCTTCTGAGGTGCCCTGCGAGTCCGGCGTCTTTCCTTTGAGCGTCGTACCAAACGCTTCTGAGCGAACCTGTGACTTCAAACTCAAGGACGCCCGCTTCCAACTTGGCGGCAGTTGCGAGATCTTGTCTGGACGGCTCTGCCTCTTCCTGCTCCTCGTCAAGGACTCCAATCCGGACTTCGTCTTCTCGGGCTCCTTCCCACTGAGGCAAAATCCAAAATTTTGACCTCAGACGCAGGATAAGCCGCCAACTCCAAGACTGACCGACAACTGCTACTAAGACCACAAAATGCAGATATTTTCACTTTAGGCACTTAATGAAGATATTAGTAGTTATATGAACTTATCATAGAAGTGATTTTTCCTTATTTTGACTAATTTTCACTTATTTTCACTTATTTTCACTTATTTGCACTTATTTTTTTAGGATCAGATTTGATTATAGACGATGTATTTTTCTTTTATACGTTTTTTGAAATTAGCCGTCGGTTTTTTTCCTTTGGAATAAATGATATGTTTTGTCTTTCTTTCAGGAAAGGTATGCTGTCAGGAAAGGACACTTTCTGTAGTGAACAGTTTCTGGGAAATATAATTTAAGGAAAGGACAGTTTCTATATTGAAAACTTCCTGTGAAATATAATTTAAGGAAAGGACAGTTTCTGTAGTGAACAGTTTCTGTAAGGTATACTGTCAGGAAAGGACAGTTTCTGTAGTGAACCGTTTCTGATGAATATAACTTAAGGAAAGGTTAGTTTCTATAATGAAAGCCCCCTATGAAATATAATTTAAGGAAAGGACAGTTTCTGTAGTGAAAACTTCCTGTGAAATATAATTTAAGGACAAAACAGTTTCTGTAGTGAACAGTTTCTGGAAAATATAATTTAAGGAAAGGACAGTTTCTGTAGTGAATAGTTTCTGTAAGGTATACTGTTAGGAAAGGACAGTTTATGTAATGAAAACTTCCTGTGAAATATAATTTAAGGACAAAACAGTTTCTGTAGTGAACAGTTTCTGGAAAATTTAATTTAAGGAAAGGACAGTTTCTGTAGTGAATAGTTTCTGTAAGGTATACTGTTAGGAAAGGACAGTTTATGTAGTGAAAACTTCCTGTGAAATATAATTTAAGGAAAGAACAGTTTCTGTAGTGAACAGTTTCTGGAAAATATAATTTAAGGACAAAACAGTTTCTGTAGTGAACAGTTTCTGGAAAATATAATTTAAGGAATTGACAGTTTCTGTATTGAATAGTTTCTGGAAAATTCAGAAAATTCAGAAAATCCAAAAATTCAGAATCCAGAAAATTCAGAAATCTTAAAAATCTAGATTCCAGAAGATTTAGAAACCAAAAAAAGAATCTGGAAAAAATAGAAAATCCAGAATCCAGAAAATTCAGAAATCTTAAAAATCTTGATTTCAGAAAATTTAGAAACCAAAAAAATGAATCTAGAAAATTCAGAATCCAGAAAATTCAGAAATCTTAAAAATCTAGATTCCAGAAATTTAGAAACCAAAAAAAAGGAATCTAGAAAATTCAGAATCCAGAAAATTCAGAAAATTCAGAAAACTCAGAAAATTTCAAAAATTTAGAAATTCAGAATTTTCAGAAATTTCAGAAATTCAGAAAATTCAGAAATTCAGAAAATTCAGAATTTATATATAAATATAAATATATATATATAATTCAGAAAATTCAGAAAATTCAGAAAATTCAGAATTCAGAAAATTCAATAAATTCAGAAAATCCAGAAAATTCAAAATCCACAAACAAAAATAGAATCTGGAAAACATAGAAAATCCAGAATCCAGAAAATTCAGAAATTTATCTAAAAAAAAACAGAAAATTTAGAAACTAAAAAACTGGAATCTAGAAAATTTAGAAAATTCAGAAGCCAGAAAAATTTGAAACCTTAAAAATCTAGATTCCAGAAAATTTAGAAACCAAAAAAAAAGAATCTGGAAAAAAATAGAAAATTCAGAATCCAGAAAATTCAGAAATCTTAAAAATCTAGATTCCAGAAAATTTAGAAACCAAAAAAAAAATGGAATCTGGAAAAAATAGAAAATCCAGAATCCAGAAAATTCAGAAATTAAAAAAAAATAGAATCCAGAAAAAAATATAAAAACAAAAAACAATAGAATCCAGAAAATTCAGGAAATCAAAGAAAAATAGGCTCCAGACAATTTAGAAAATCCTAAAGAAAATAGAATCCATATTTTTGTAGAAAACCTAAAAAAATAGAATTCAAAAAAACTAGCCAAAACAAGTTAGAATCCAGAAAAATTAGAAAACCAAAAAAGAAAGAGAATCTAAATTTTTGATTTTTCTTCTTTTGGTTCATCATATTCATGCCAATGTGTCAAAGTTGCCAGAAGCAGATGAAGATGACTTTCAACAGTTTGATTCATTCTTGCATTTTTTTTCTGCAGCTGCAACTCTAAGCTTCTTTGCTTCTTCTGTGCAAGAAAGGTTGTTGAGAGAATTTTTTAGCCTGACATCGTTTCATATCCAGGAAGCATGCACTCCAGAACTTTATCTATTCTTTTAAAACTTCATGACATTTCCAAAAACGATCCTTCACAGGAAATGTTCTTAACACAAAACATTTTTTTCTTGGGAGGAACTATACCACCAAAAAAAAAAATATGGCAGTATTTTTCAGAGAATAGTTCCCTATAAGAAAATATTTTTCCAGGCAGTAACCGGCAGAGAACTGTTCCCTACCAGAAAAATAAAAAAAAACAGGCAGTACCCTTGAGAGAACTGTTCCCTAAAGAAATAAATCTTTCCAGGCAGTATCCTGCAGAGAACTGTTCCCTACAAAAGAAACTCTTTCCAGGCAGTATCCGATCACATCTACATTCCTGTAAATCATCCATGAAAAATGCCGAAAAAAAGAAAACATCCTTATTTTCTCTTATTTCACTTATTTTCACTTATTTTCACTTATTTTCACTTATTTTCGCTTCGTTTAACTTACTTGCAAATAATAACCGCCTATATTTGCTTATATCTTCATTATTATGTTATAAGTTCACCTAAAAATTTAGAGGAACTTAAAAGAACATATTTTCAGATCTCATATTTAAACAAGATATTAGGAGGATAATAGTAACTTATAGTATACTTATAAGTTCATTAAGTGCCTGAAGTGCAAATATCTGCTTTTTGTGGTCTTAGTATAGTGGGCCGCGAAATCGACTCGTCGACTCGAATCTTTCTGCCGAGCGAGACTGCGTTCCACCATCCCTTGTCACCTTCTTTCTGGAAAGCAACAAGCACCCGCTTGTTCAGCAACTGCCTCCTGTACCCCAGAGCGTCTGGGCCATTTCCGTCGTCCCAAGCCGCGAGCTCCGTGGGCTCCCCTAGCAGAACAAGAAGCCTTCCGAAGTTCTGATTCCAGCAGGGAGTTTTCTTCGGCTCTTTCCAAATTCGCTCGCAGGTTTCCTGAAGGAGTTTCCTGTGATTATGCCAATTCAGCTCACTCAGCTCCCATACCGGCTCGAGCTGAGTCAGCCGACCCATTTCAGCGCAGTTGTGAACCAACGTCACCGTGCCATCACGATGGACGCTCCAAGTAACCCCATAAGGATATTCTTTGGATTCGTTCCCTATGTTTGGAAGAGAGAATGGCTCTCCTTCCTTCCATTTTCTACCCGCGACTTTACCAAGTCCGCGAGGGAGCTGCACAAACTTGTCCGGAATTTCCAAACGGAACCAGCTGGTTGCCCATTCCTGGACAAGCTTGATGTGGACACTGCACGATCTCGGCTCCGAAGGAGAAAGCGGGCGCGACCCGATCACGAACAGCTCTTCTCCATCCAACTCAACTTCCTGAGCTTCTTCTCTTTCCTGAGCCCCTGCGCGCAGGTCATCTGCAGCTTCCTTTTCGATGCAGCTCGAACATCTACTGAAGGCATAGGTGCGCTTTCCACAGGCGCATTTTCCGTTATGCTCCCAGTGTTCCCTTCCAGGCTCCTGCGCCAAACTGGAGAGCGGCGGGTCTGCAAGACCCTTGATGAGATCCAAAGCCAGAGCATTGGCCACTTGTCTGACTTCGTCTTCCTTGGGAACACGCGTGATCACTCCATAACCACGGGTTGGTTCGATTGGAAAATTCTTTCGCAGCTCTGGGCACGCCCCCAGCAGTAGCTCAGCGTCTGGCCTCACCTTCCAAAGCCTTGGGTTGACGCTCCAAACTGCTTTCAGGTTCGCCCACCCAGCGACCACCTTCCGAATCTCTTCCCGTTGTAGGTTCCTAGCTTGCAGCGTCACCTCAACCAGGAGAGGGAAGCGAAGCAGACCCACGATCAACCCTCCTTGCCCGATTCCAACCACAAAATCAGGGATGTGGTAGCCGATGCTTCGGAGCACCGTAGCGCAAGAAGTTAGAATGTCGACCCTGGCTCTCTTGATTTGCTTTTCTCCCTTCAGATGCGCCGTCGCGCCGTCCAAATGAGACGCAACCCCATCGTCATCTTCAAACGCACCATACACAGCCTGGATTGACAGTTTCCACCCTGGCATGGCGCTCATGAACAAAGAATGCAAACGAGCAACTTCCGCAGCATTTAGTCCGTGATCCACGTAGTCCCCAACAAATAGGACTTTAGCCTCCAAACCCTTTCCGTCAGAGCTGAGGCGTCCGATCTCTGCCGTGCCAGACGCGGAGTGTCTCGACACGAGGCCACTCCCGCGGTCTGCAACGTCGCCTAATTCCGCGGAGCGTCCCGAAACGGAAACGCTCCCGCGAGCCTCTTCTGCTGAGACTTCCTCTGGAACCGCATCGTTGCCTACCGCCCACGCAACAGGAATGGACGGTTCCTCCGTGTCCCCGCCCAAATATTCTTCCAGACTAAACCCTTTCAGATGGCCTGAAAGCCCTTGAAGATCCCGAGTACGCCCTTGGAGCAAGGCGTCTCTTTCCTTGGGATTTCTTGAGAATCTATCCCCAAGCTTCGCACTCCGCCCACTAAGCGATCGGATCTCAGAACCATCAGCAAGAATCTCTGCTACCCACCGTACAAGTTTCACATCGGAACCGATTTCAATGTGCTGCGCTCGAGTCAAATTCGAATGGTCGGTCCAGCACAAAGTCTTGATCGATCCGAAAGTCTTCCGCGTCTGTCTCTTCACCTCCAATTGGGCGAAGGCCTCTTGCACTAACGGTGGCCATGATTGCTGAGGCGCTGTCAAACTACGCGAGTGAGTGAGGAGGACTTTCATCCTGCTCAGGTCTCGAGACATTTGCAAGACCGTTCCACCGACTGCAATCCCTGATGCGTCGGCGATCTGTTCGAGCGGGCAGACTCCTGCAATTGCCGCCGCTTCATCAAAAACTGTGAGTTCAATTGCTTTGGCCATCATCTGCTTGATAGCCTTGACGGCCTGGCACCCTTCCGTGTTGCTGCTTCCCAAGCCGCCTTCCGGAAAGACCGCTCCTGACTTTTGGTATTTCGAAAGGATTTTTGCACAGTGACCGAACTCCGCTGGGAGGTACGTCCTGAGCCAATTTGTACACCCCAAGAACTGCTGGATGTGGAGTTTCTCCTTTAAAGGAGCAAAATCGCGAACCGCTTGCGACCTCTCTGGGTCAGGCGCAGTCCCGTTTCTGCCGATCAAGTGGCCAAGCAATTTACCTTCAGTACAGCACAGCTCTGCTTTAGCCACGCCGTAGCTGAATCCGAAAACAATACTCTTGTCCAAAAATGCTTCCAAGGAGACAAGATGGTCGAGCAGAAAACGGTCCGCTTTCGGATACCGCTGTCCCATTGACTCCCGAAGCTTGTCATAGTAGAAGTCGGTCGGGGTCTCTTCGGCCATTCGGTCGATTTCTCCCGGGACTTCCACGATGTGAAACACTGGCTCTGTGATGGTGCTCCTCCAGGGCACCTGGCCTCCAGTTGGCTCCTTAAAGAACCTGGTTTCGCCTACCCAAGGACGTCCCCTACTTTGGTGCCAAGTCGAAGTTATAACTGGTTATAACTAAAGTTATACAAGAAGTTATGAAAAGTTATGAAGTGAAGAAAATATCAACAATTTTAGCACATTTTTATAACTTAGAAAAATTGAAAAAAACACTTGTTTTTAGTGTATCGAAAACAATAGTTTTTCTAATTATAGCGGTTGAGCCGCTTCGAAGTTGTTTTTTAGAAAAAATCGCGGTTTTCATCGCTTCCATGGCTGAGGGAATGTGCAACTGGTTTTTAAACAGAACAGGCCACTGTGGGAGCGCGCCTTTTTAGGTGCTTTATGCACCTGCAATGGGTTAGTTTGCTCTTTGCAATCTCACCTTTGCAGTTTCTTTTCTTTTTACAAAGACAAAAAAACAAAACAAAAAACAAAAAAACAAGAAACCAAAAAAAACAACAACAAACTGCATCTGACCCCCTCCCCTTGGGGTGTGCAATCTTGTTTTTTTTTGTTTTTTTTGTTTTTTTGGTGTTTTGCTTTCTTGGTTCGTTGTTATTTTGAGGGACTGGCAAAAAAGTGGCAGGATCTAACTCTTTGCCACTTTTCCCCCCTTAGGCATTGCAAATTTGTTTGTGGTTGTTTCTGCTTGCTTTAGGTCTCTGGTTCCATTAGAAACCATGTAAAAACCAAGGAAAAACAGGTATCCTTGGGGGAAGGTTAGGGGCTTGGGGCATGGATTAAGCAATTTTGTTTTTGACTTATTTTTGAAAACATGCCAGAAGACTATGAAAAAACAAAGGCAGCCAATGAGTACTTTTTTTGATATTGACATTGCTGACTATAAACCCCAGTTTCCCCTAGTACATCCCAATATATCCCACCCATATGGGAATGTCTCAAAATGAGGCGAGCCCTTTTTTTTTAAAGTAGCGTTTTGGGGGTCAAAAAAGGCGCGCCTCATTTTGAGACGTCCCCATATACCACAGAGGTCTTTACAGGCTTGGGTGAGGGACTGAGGGATTGAATTAGATTAGATTGGATTAGATTAGATTAGATAGATTGGATTGGCTTGGCTTGCTTTGGATTGGATTGGATTGGGTGAGGGACTGGATTGGATTAGATTAGATTAGATAGATTGGATTGGCTTGGCTTGGATTGGATTGGATTGGATTGGGTTGGGTTGGTTTGGACTGGATTGGATTGGATTAGATTAGATTAGATTAGATAGATTGGACTTGACTGGATTGGATTAGATTAGATTAGATAGATTGGATTTGAGTGGGTTGGATTAGATTGGGTTGGGTTGGATTAGATTAGATTAGGTTAGGTTAGATTGGATTGGATTTGGTTTTGTTGGATTGGAATTAGACTGCATTGGATTGGATTGGATTGGATTGGAATTAGATTAGATTAGATTGGATTAGATTAGCTTAGATTAGTTTAGATTAGGTTGGATTGGATTGGATTGGATTTGATTGGATTTAGATTTTTAGATTAGATTGGATTGGATTGGATTAGGGAGTGTACCAGTATACCACCAGTGTGCCACCAGTATACCACCACACAGTATACCACCAGTGTGCCACCAGTATACCACCAGTATACCACCAGTATACCACCAGTATACCACCAGTATACCACCAGTATACCATGGTATACGGTCAGTATACCATGGTATACGGTCAGTATACCATGGTATACGGTCAGTATACCATGGTATACGGTCAGTATACCATGGTATACGGTCAGTATACCATGGTATACCGTAGTATCCCCAAGTAAACACCAGTTTCCCCTAGTATATCTCAATATATCCCACCCATATACCACAGAGGCCTTTACAGCACTTCAATAAGATTGGATTGGAATTAGATTAGACTAGATTGGGTTGGATTGGATTGGATTGAAATTACATTAGATAAGGTTAGATTAGAGTAGGTTAGATTGGATTGGATTGGGTTGGATTGGAATTAGATTAGATTAGATTAGATAGATTAGATTGGATTGGAATGGATTGGGATGGGTTGGGTTGGATTGGACTGGATTGGATTGGATTAAAATTAGATTAGATTAGGTTAGATTGGATTGGATTAGGTTGGATTGGAATTAGATTAGATTAGATTACATTAGATTGGATTGGCTTGGATTGGATTAGATTGGATTAGATTAGATTAGATAGATTGGATTTGATTGGATTGGATTGAATTGGATAGGATTGGATTGGATTAGATTTGATTTGGCTAGGTTAGATAGATTGGATTGGATTGGATATGATTGGATTGGACTGGATTGGATTGGATTTGTTTGGGTTTGATTGGATTGGATTGGATTATATAGATGAGATATCTCTGGATTGGATTGGATTGGATTGAATTGGATTAGATTAGAGTAGATTAGATACATATATCAATGAACAGCAATCCAGGTTTCCACGGATGCTGCTTTTTCAAAGGAAGATTGTGTTGCCATAAAGGACAATGCTCTGTTGTAAGGAGCGAAAAAACATTCTGAAAAAATCTCACATTTCAAAACATATTGCACTTTTGAAAGGGATGCTCTATGTCAAAAATACAGCATATTGTGCAGCAATATTGGCTTTTCTAAAAGGGATACTGCTCCTTTGAAAGGAAGGTTAGACATGTGGAAATAACAAGATTTCCTTTGAAACGGGCCCCCAGGTGAAAGAGGTCCTGGCCAAGAATGTTCCTTATGCGCGCGAAGCCCCCGAGATTAATTTCGACCGAGTTTTTCATACAAAGGCAAAAACTCGGTCGAAATTAATCTTGGAGGCTTCTAGGCCAGGACCCCTTTCACCTTGAGGACCCCTTTCAAAGGAAATTTTGTTAAATGCACACTGTACTCCTCCAAAGGGCATGGTGTATCTTTTAAAGGAACATTTGATATTTCATAGGGATATTTTAGCTAAACCCAAAAGGTCGCTGCGGCCTGTTTTTGAAGTTATTTAAACGTATTGAACGTGGGGGGGCGTACGGCCATCTGAGCGAGGGTACGGCGGGCGAACGGGGGGGGAACGGGGGGGCGAACGGGGGGACGAACCGGGGGGCGAACGGGGGGGCGAACGCACACATGCACACACGTACGCACATACGTACGCACAGACGTACGCACGTACGTTCGCACGTATGCACGTACGTAGGTACCATGTTCAGACCCATGTTCAAGCCCATGTTCAGACCCATGTTCAGAAATAAGGTTACCTTTGAAAAGTGACCTCCTAATACTAAATATGCTTTAGGAGGCTTAGGGTCGTACAGAAATAAGGTTACCTTTTATATAAAAGGTAACCTTAAAGGTAACCTTATTTCTGAACATGCATGTGAACGTGCGTGCGTACATGCACATGAACGTGCGTGCGTGCATGCGTACGTACGTGCGTACATGCGTATGTGCGACCCCTTCGTGCGACCCCTTAATGCGCCCTCAAGGGGGTGGGCCCGCCCTCAAAATTGCACGGGTTTCGAATACCAACAACTTTGTACCAGTATTCTTGGGTTGTATAAGTAGGTGTAAAATAATTTCGGCACAGGTTGACTGTACTAATTATCACCAGGCAAAACAAGACTAGTCAAATCGTTCGCCCGTCCGCTCGCCCCCCCGCTCGCCCCCCCGCTCGCTCGTGCGGGCGACGTTCGTCCACCCGTTCGCCCGCATGTTCGCCCCTACGTTCGCCCCCCCGCTAACTCTTCGTGCGGTTTTCAACATATCCACGGCAGCGAGTTTTTGAGTTTAGCTAAGGGATATTGTTCTGCAAAAACACACTGCGTTGCTCCAAAGGAAGATTGCACTTATGAAGAAGGGTATGCTGCATTTCTGTTTTGAACACTGCATGCATTTGTTGGCAGGTATGGGTATGTTGATGTATATTGTAATTACGTTGAAGACATCTAGGATATCCTGCAAAAATTGAGTTTTGTCAAAGGGACTCTGCAGCATTTAGCCAAGGTAAAGTGAACACCTGGACACTTCTTCAAGCAATACATCCTCTCTAGTGGACATGAACACATCTTCATTCACAGTTTGGGTTTTAACACGTGATTAATTATAGTGTTTGACATGCTGAAAACGGCTGTTCCAACAAAAATAGTTTTAGAGGTTTGAAAACCGCTCCATTTGGCATTTTTTTGAGCAGTTGAAAACGCTTCAAACAGCAAACACTCAAAATCATCAAAAAGATCAAAATTTGATCACTTTTAAAGACACTTTTTTTATAGCAAAAAAAAGTTACAAAAAGTTAGCTAAGAAGTTATGACTTAGTAACTGGGATATAACCCTAGGTTATAACCCACTTATAAGTCCGAGCTGGCACCAAAGTAAAGACCCTCGGATCATCGTTTCTCTCATCTTCCCACTCCAGCGGTTCGCCCGTCAGAAAATGACCGACGGTCACGCGTCGTGGTCCGACCGCTGCGACCTCGCCAGGAAACCCGTCACTGTCGAGCTCATAGAGGTCTTCACGAACCTGCTCATGAACTCTGACCCAGCCACCTGGAAATGTCGCCCAGCGGTCCTCGCAATCTGACTTCTCTGTTCGACTCGTGAAGGCAAAACTTGCCGGAGCGCCGGAGAACAACGCCGCAACCCCAACTACGGCCGCAAGCAACCCATATCCTCTTGTCTTGCTTTTCAAGTCTCGCGGTTGCTTCCTAGAGCCACACCTGCAGCCTTGCAGGCGGACGACTTCCTTCTCTTCCTTTTGGCCACACGCGTGGCATTCCTCCACTCTAACCGCCATACGTGGGCCGCTGCAGTGGTCGCAACGCTCTTCCCTTTCCGAAGATTCGAAAATCATATCCAAAGCACCACAGCCGCACTTTTTCGATGCAGCCAAGCCGTTTCGCAGTTCCCCCACAGGGTCCCCTTTCTCAAGGACGATTTCTTCCTGCCTAGGCGTGACCAAAACCATGCCTTTTCGGCTTCCTGTATCCCAGAGACCAGGAACGACTTCAATTCTTCCTTCGATTGGGAGGACGGCTTGACACTGAGACGCGTCACAAAGGAAATCTTCTTCCACACAAACCGGAACCAGAGCGCCCTCGCCGGGCAGAAGTTGAACTTCTTCATCGCCGGCAAACACCACTGGAGCCCTGCGACCGCTTCCAGGCTCGTCTGCATCCTGGAGCGTTGCATCAAAAGCAGAGATAACCGACTGCAGCACGTATGCTCGGTCCTTCCTTTCGACAGAAGAGTCTTCGCACCGGGGGATCCTCACTCCCAAAGTGTCCAAGATGTGCGACTGAGGACCTGGGCGGAAACCGAGACCGCGGCGCGCCTCGCAATCGAGAGCACGCCCGCCGAGAATCAGTCCGTGCCAGTCACTTGTTCCTTTGGCTGCTATTTTACAACGAACAAAAAGTTCGTGGCCGTCCACGGACTTCTCGACGCTGTTGCCTTCTTGCAACCGAACACGAAGCACGACCGATCCCTTCAACGGAACCGGTGATCCGCTCGCGATCCCATGCACGTACTCTGGATAGACCCATTGTTCGAACTGAATAATGGGGAAACGGGAATCATCAGGCTTCAACCCTAGGGCAGCAGCTCGGTTCAGGATGCTCACTACAAGTTCCTCGGTGACGTGGTTCGACCCTGCTCCTCCGTCGAGCAACGTCTCCACTCTCTTGTCTAAGACCTTTGTCACCGTTTTGTACTGATACCCGCCCCGCTCATTCTCAACGACTTTCCACCATGCCTTTAGGATCTCGTCCAAAGAGGTCAGCGCTTTGCTGGCTCCGCCATCTTCTCCGACGGATCGCGTTCCTGCCGCGAAAACTGCAGCAGCAACCGCTGACCCTGGAGAATCCTCGCCTGGCTTCACTGCTACGACAGTGAAGGCAGCGAACGGGTTGGTGAGACCTGCTCCACTTGGACCTGAGTTCCAGCCCAGGACCGACCCGCTACTGTTCCCCGATTGGCCAACAGCAGGCGCTGTGGGCAAGGAGTGGGACATATCGCAGGCGTCGCCCTTCTTGCACGCCCCGTTCTTAGCGAAGAACGGACACGGCCGATCGCTCTTTTCCTTCGGCTTCGGCTGCTGCTCCGGCGCAGGCGAACCCTTGCCTCCCTTTCCTTTTCCTTTGCCCTTAGATTTCCCTTGGCCTTTCGCTGGGTAAGACTCCTGTCCTCCGGACTGCCCTGACTTCCCTTTACCTTTACTTTCCAGAGCCTTCTTCCTCAGATCCTTGTCGTGGGAAAATGGACAGTCTTTACCTTGCATCCACGTAAGCGTATTACGGTATTACAAAAAAAATTGGGGCTTTGGAGATATTTTCTCGTTTTGGTTTTTCAAAATTAAGCTATTTTCAGAACTCGTCGCTTTGTATTTTCAGACTTTGTTACAAAAACCTTCATGACTTTTAAAACCATGCCACATGCGTTCTACTAGAATTCTCAGCTCAATTTTCCTTAGTTGTGGTATATGACACATTTTTCTTCTGACACACTTATTGTGGGACAGCTTTTCTGTTCTCTGCCTGGCGACGTCCGCAGAAGGAAATTTCTCGTATAGACGCCCGGCTAGATATTTTAACAAGTGTCATGACTATTTTCTTTTCTCGTTTTCTTTTGGCTCAATGGTTAAGATGCGCCGCTCCATTGTGGCTGTTTCGGCCGCGGTACTGGCTTGGCTCGGCCATTTTAGTGGCTGCTTCGGCCACGGTAGCAATGTCAAGCTTGGAAACCGGGGCCAAATTCAGATGGCGTAGTTCGGGCAAAAAATGGTGTAACATGTTCCTCGTCTCAGATGGCCAGCCAGAGCTAGGGTCATGATTGGATGTGAAGCAGCAACCTTGGGGTGTTGGTTGTAAAGTGTGCAAGGAAACTGGGGTTTCCAATCCTTTCGCTTCTTATTCAATGACCAAGAAGGGCCAACTGCAGAACTGCAATTTGATGAAGCACCATAAAAGCAAGGCGCACAAGGCAGCGGTGAAGGAATGGTTGAAGGAAGGGGGCTGTGTTGGTCCTAGTCCCGATGCAGCCCTGGCATTGAGTCAGTTTCAAGAGCTGATGGAGTGCTTTGGCGAGAAAAGATCATTGACGCAAAAAGAGCTGCAAATGGCATGGTGTTTGGCAGAGGGGTTAAAAGCTTTGGACCAAACGTTCATTGCGAAATCTTCTCACATTTCTTTGATGCGGGATGAGCGGCATGTGCGGTTGGCCATACGATTCATGGCTGTGGCCCCAGACTTGACAACTCGAAGTGGCTTTTTAGGCCAAGCAAGGCAAGCTGGAACAGGAGCTGCCAATGTCTCCTTAGCCACATGGGCAGTCATGAAGCGTGCTTGCTCTAGATTTTATATGGCTCCTCTTAGTCAGAATCCTGGGCGTTTGAAGAAAAATCTTTTTAAACACCTGCGGTCAAGAGTTGTGGCACTCGCTGCTGATGCAGCAGCAGATGAAATGGCAAGCTGTGAAATATTAAGGTCAGCACACTTGAGTTTGAATACAGAAGACAATCAGCCAATGCTGCCAAACTTGAGGTCAGAAGTGGACAATCGATTGAGGGTTGGACACTGCTCAGGAGCCACCTGGGTATTTCAACTCACCCAAGCTGCTGCGGCCGAGGCTTGAGAT
This sequence comes from Cladocopium goreaui, assembly GCA_947184155.2. NCBI lineage: Eukaryota > Dinophyceae > Suessiales > Symbiodiniaceae > Cladocopium > Cladocopium goreaui. Next base: position 226,855 of record CAMXCT020006571.1, on the reverse strand, counting down.
TAAGGGCGTAGTCAGGCTGCTTCGGCCTGCTCGTTGCCAGGCTGCTTCGGCCTGCCCGAAACTTTTTTTTTGAAAAAAGTGGTTGCTTCAGGCTTCAGCCACAGAAGCTTGGCTGCTTCGGCCAAATCGCCTGGCTGTTTCGGCCAGCAAGGGTTTCGAGAAGACAGACTGTCTCTTAGAAAATAGTGGCTGCTGTGGCCTTCTTGGGACCAGGTTGTGGAAGAGACTTTGAAACCACCAAAGAGTATTTGAATCCAAAAAGGGGAAAATATGTAACATGTTTACTGTTTACTATTCAAATGTCCTTTAACCTGGTAAGGGGGATATTTTCTTTTTTATGTCATAAGGGATTTTGACATATGTTTAAAAATCATCTTAAGAATTACAGGGATGTCACCTCTTAAGACTATAAGACCCTAATTCGGGGACATCCCCTAACCTCCTAAGACTCTAATTCGGGGACGTCCCCTAACCTCCTAAGGGGTAATTCGGGGACATCCCCTAACCTCCTAAGACTCTAATTCGGGGACGTCCCCTAACCTCCTAAGGGGTAATTCGGGGACATCCCTTAACCTCCTAAGACTCTAATTCGGGGACGTCCCCTAACCTCCTAAGGGGTAATTCGGGGACATCCCTTAACCTCCTAAGACTCTAATTCGGGGACGTCCCCTAACCTCCTAAGGGATATAATCAAAAACCCTATCCTATGGAGAGGGCGATTTGCCCTCTCCAACCGAAGGTCGGGGACGTCCCCTAGCTGTGTAAGGAGAGGACGAATAGAGGACGAACGTGTAATACTACTAAGTGTTTCGGTTTTACAAGCTGTTGTCCTCTGTTTGTCCTCTCCAACCGAGCATCGGGGACGTCCCCTACCTGTGTAAGGAGAGGACGAAATGACCTCTCCTTACACAGCATGTTTAACCAAAAACCTGCTGTGTAAGGAGAGGTCGTCACAGGTCGTCATGTTGCCTGAGCTTGGCTGTTTCGGCCACCCTGGCTGCCTTGGGCCTTCGTCAGTGAGCTGTGTAAGAAGAGGGCTGTGAGAGGACTATTGAATAAAATTCCTTAGGGCAAAACAACCTTTTTCGAATAGTCCTCTCACAGCCCTCTCCTTACACACTTCGCTGCTGTCAGTCTAAGGAGAGAACTATTAGTCCCCTCCTTAGAAGCCTCACTCAAGTCGTTTCTCGTTGTTTTCGGCTCACAAGCTTTTCCGTGTGTAAAAGCTGTTTCGGCTTAAACCGTGAAACGTTCCAGGCTGCCTCGGCCTGCAATCACAGGCTGTTTCGGCCTGGAATATAACCTCACAGACTGGTTCGGTCTTGGAGCCAGTTTGCTACCACAGTCCTATGAGCTCTGCGACGAGTCGATCCACGACTTTTCGCGAAGATCATTATCGATCTGACACCTCTGGACGGCCGCATGGCTTGGGCAGCCTTGCGAAATCGGGTATAGGGTATGTAGGAGTTGCCTTCAACCCAGAGCACCACCGGCTGCTTGCATTGCTTGAAAAAGAAATGACAAACCCTGAGTCCAGCTTGTTTTCGTCAGCTTACAGTGAAGCCGTCGGTGGCAGTGGGCAGGCACCTGTGAATCAGACCGCAAAACCAAAGGCAAAGGTAAAGGCAAAGGCCAAAGGCAAGGGAAAGGCCAAACCAAAGGCTAAGGCTCATCCTTTGTTTGCTTGGCTTTGGCTTTTGCCTTAGCGGCTAAGGCAAAAGCCAAAGCCAAGCAAACAAAGGATGAGCAGGAGGAAGGCGAAGAGGAAAACGACGAAGATGAAGAAGACGACGTCTGGAATCCTTTGGGAGACGACGACGATGACGACGAAGAGGACAATGGAGACAAGTGATGTGGCTGCCTCGGCCATAGACGAGACGACGTGGCTGCATCGGCCATACCACGGTTGCATCGGCCGTGTGGCTGCCTCGGCCATAGGCGACGATGTGGCTGCGACATAGGCACTTCGGACCTATAGGCAGTTTTGATTGTGCCTTCCATGTGGGATCGAAAAAAAAAGCTGCTTTTAATTTCCCACAAACATGACAGGTTGAAAGGTAAAAGTGTCGACTCTCTTAGGGGGATGTCCTGTTGTCAGTCGGTTTGTCTCATGTTTGCTGTACATGTTCTGAAACATAATCATTTGCGGTTTCTCGCACATTTAGGCTCTAGGCTTAAACTACATATGACCGTTTCCATGCTGATGATGATGCCGCCGCCCGAACTTCCACGATGACGTGGCAACCCCAGTGTAGTCACTAAGCCTGATGCCAAAGTCATCCAAAGGGATCTTCTCAAAAGGTTCCATGTGGAAAAGCTGTACCAGAAGTACAGGCTGCTTCAGACCAGCACATGGCCATCGGAAAGCAAGCTTGCTTCCACTATGCGGATCGAAATTGTGAGAAGAAAAGGGGTTAAGTGGATGAATGAAAAAGAAAAAACAAAGTGATGAGAAGTAGCATTTTGACTGCATCGGCCAAGCTATGGCTGCTTCGGCCAAGCTATGGCTGCTTCGGCCAAGCTATGGCTGCTTCGGCCAAGCTATGGCTGCTTCAGCACATGGCTGCTTCAGCCTATTCGAGTCTAATTCATATGATTTCAAAATCTATGGGAACCCATCTTTAATTCACCTGTTTGTGGCTTGCACAAACCAAACTTGCTGTAGATATTTGGAATCCTCGTTTGCCCAAGAGAAAAAATGCGTGGACCGATGATTGAAGCTACTTTCTTGCTGTTGGAAGACATGACATTGTCACTGCCGGCACACACATGCATTAAAATTTGAGCACACGCAATCTGATATTTCACCCATGGAGACATTAGCACTCCTTTTGGTTTATATGCTTCCTTCTCCTTCATTCCTTTTACAAACACTTTCTTAAAAGAAGCTGTCTACTCCACTTTTTTATTTTTATTTCTCGTTTCAGTAACTTTCTCGTGTAAGTAACTTTCTCGTGTAAGGGCAATTTTTTTTTGTAATACCGTAATGCCGCTAAGTGGATGCAAGTTACCCTTGCTGCAAGAACCGTAATCTCTGAAATTCCAACAGAGCCTCTCTTTCCTTGGATCTCCAGCGGTGACAGCAACTGGAGTTGGCTTAGGCTTCGCCTTAGCCTTTGGCTGGTTCGGCGTCATCTCAGAGAGCTCTGACGACGACGCAGCATACACCGCATTGGCTGTAGCCCTGTTCGTCGCTTCGCGTTGCTCGAACTCCAGGACAACTCGGTGAGCTTCTTCCCACGTCTGTGGGCCACGAAGCCGATCTTCTTCCTGCCAGATGCGCTTGTCCGCTCGGATTTCCTTTTGAAGAGAGGGAGGCATCTTCATCAGATAGCTCAGAAACAACTCTCTCGGTGTCTTTCCAAGCCCGACCGCCTCTAACTCTGCCACCGAAGCTTCAAACACTGGCTCAAATTGATGGCCCGTCAGCCGGCCCTTGACCAGAGAGGCGTGTTCGGCATTAATACGGATTTCACGCTCTTCGCGGCTTTCACTGAACATCAGATGTTTGCTCTTGATCCTTTCGTAGACTGCACCAGGATCAGAAAGAACTTCTCCTGCCTTCCATGCAGCCCGATACATGTTTGAATATGTCTTCAACCTGGAGCCGCGGCATCGCGCCCGCAAGGCCAAGAGCATTTCACGGTGGCTCATGCCCTTGCAAGAGTTGGCCAGAGCGCAGACGTCCTCAAATTCCTCGTAGAACTGAGTCACGTCCCTTGAGTCAGCCCTGTCGTCGCCTAAAGTGGGCCAGTGAAGATCTGTTTTCACTGCTGTGACCGACGAGTCCTTTCCACGCCCAGCGAGCGCTTCCTTCAGAACTTGGGTCTGCGCCTCCAAAGCGGCCGCAAGACTCAGGTCTTGACCACCGCCGGCCGAAGAACCGATCTCAGACTCCGCCTTATCTCGTTTCAGCGCTTCCAGCTCCATTTCCAAGGCCGCTAGACGAGCGCGAAGTGGAGAGTCCCCTTCCTTGTCCGGGTTCTTACTCGGGACTTCGGAACTTCCGACGCCGCGTCCGTTGACTGGACCGCGGGCGGCCGCTACTCCGTCCATTCTTCCTTCTTCCGATGGAGTGCTGAACAGCTTCACCAGGACTGGAGCTCATTTTCCCTCCAAGCTTCTCGATCACTTCGCCAAGAGCTATGATGGAGAGCTCCCGATCACTGTCGTCCAGCGTCTCATCTTCCACGGTCGCCACGAACTTGTCCCTCAGGTACCGAACTCCCTTCACTTTGTCCGGTCCGCCGAACTCCGCGTACAGCTCGATCATCAGTTCAGCTTTTCGGGTCGTTTTCTTCAGCATTCCAGGAGGAACTGAAGCATCCAAGCTTCGCAAGGCGTTAATGACACGGCCTATCCGCGCCAAGTACGCTCCGAACTCCTCGGCCGAAGGATCATAGAGAGCATCCAAACAACCTTTCAGGCTTGAGACACTGGCGCCCATAGATCCTACTGAGGGTGGCCTCGGGCTGTTGTCGCCACCACCTGCTTCGGATCGGACAGATCCCGGAGATGCAGGCGTAGCCGCGACCGAGGGCGAGTAAGCCGGAACCAGTTCCTGCTCCTCTTCCTCGTCTTCCTCCGGCAACGCTTCGGCCTTGCCAGCGCCGTAGAGGTGGACCATGACGGCACGCCAAAGGTCTACCTCCTCCTTGGTTGACAGTCCCCGGCCATCTCGCCTGACTGTCGGCCTCTTGCCCGGACCCTTACGCCATCTCTGCCACTGAGGAAAGCTCAACTCTCCTGGCGTCTCGACCCTGCCAGCGTCGATAGCTTCTACCAACGTAGTCCCTTCAGGTTCTCCAACAACTTGCGAACTCATTCCGCGGCCGTGCCGTGAACCACGAGCACAGCCCGCGGATCAGCCCAACACGGCGCGTCGTGGGGCGAAACGCTCCCAACGACCGCAGCCGATCTCTCAAAGATCGAAGTTTCCCAGAACAGCCCCCAATTGTGAGGAACGCCAGTACAGAACACAGAACCGGCGCAGCTGCTTTTCCCCCTCACGAGGATTGCGGTCGTGAGCAGCGTTCGCTACTACGTGCCAATCAAGCTAGTTAAGCTTGAGCCAAAACAAGTTAGTGAAACAACTATACAACATGCATGCGAAACATGTGTGAAAACCGTGGCAGAACTAACACTACTACGCAGCTAGACTAAGATGTGTCACAATACATACATACATACATACATATACATACATACATACATACATACATACATACATACATACATACATACATACATACATACATACATACATACATACATACATACATACATACATATACATACATATACAATACATACATACATACAACATATACATACACATACATACATGCATACATACATGCATACATACATGCATACATGCATACATGCATACATGCATACATGCATACATGCATACATGCATACATGCATACATGCATTACATGCATACATGCATACATGCATTTACATTACATACATTATATATATACATATATATACATATACATATACATATACATACATATACATACATACATATACATACATATACATACATATATACACATACACATATACATACATACATACATATATATACATACATATACATATACATACATACATACATATACATACATATACATACATATACATACATATACATACATATACATACATGCATACATACATGCATACATACATGCATACATACATGCATACATACATGCATACATACATGCATACATACGTACATGCATACATACATACATACATACATACATACATACATAAACAATTATAATATATATATATATGTGGACGGACGGATGTACGGATGGATGGACGGATGGATTGGTTGATGGATTGGATTAGACCATTAGGTATTTAAAAAGAGACGGATGGATAGCTCCAAGGATTTGATCGCCTATAACACCGCCTGCATGGCCCTGAGCAGCTCCATGGCCTACCAGAGCGGCGCCCTACGGAGTCTGCCGCGGTTGTTGAATGAGCTCCCCTGCAGAGCCGCTAGGGCCGTCCAGGGCCTCCAGGCCATATGATTTTTTTTCTGAAATGGCCCAAGAAAGGGGGATAACTTGGAAGCATTTCAAGAGCCTTGTAGAGATTACTGACATGATGGTTGAAAAACTATGGAAGAAATAAATTGAAGATATCACCTCGGATGGTTGTTGGCAGTGGTTCCCCGATGGCTAGGGGATCTTCAAACGGGACATTTTAGCATTGACCGTATTCACCACTGATGCGCAGGTGGAACCGAACAAGTGATTTCGTCATTTGTGGTATGATGATCCCTGAACAACCTGACACGGCCATTTGAGATGTTCAGATGGGTTGAGCCCAACCAGGGAAACAGGCTGCCAGGTCCTACGTAGGATGGAATTTGGCCGCGTGTGTCCAGTGCAAATGGACGGAATTCTGTTGGGATCGCGTGGTACGGAGAAAAGGATCAGCTGGGAGTGGACCGCAGTTGTCAACGATGCCATTGCGACTTGACTTTTTACTATTTGTTTAAGGTGAAATTCCCTTGAAGCGTTAGATGCAACTTGGGTTTGTCTGAAAATGGAGTGCCCCAAATCCAATGATCTATCGCCATGTTCCTATTATATAATTTGGTGATTTTGGTATACCCCATTGTTGGGCAAAGCTCATTGGGAAAGGTAGCTGGACCAAGGCATGGAAGATCATTGACGTGGCATTGCGCAATCCGCAGTTGACGTTTATTCGAATGTGAAAAGCATATCCAAACTGATTCAAAACGGTAAGGGTTTATTTGAGTGATTGTTGGAAGCGGAATGTCAACACATGCCATGGCATCATTTATAATCATTTGTTATGTTTTGTTATCCAGACAAGAAGATGCAATTCTAGATTCATGCGATCAGCGGGAGGGCTGCAGAGGATCCAAGTGCAGACGAAGGTACGCACGGCTGTTCAAGCCACCGGTCGCCTGTGAGAACGCCTGCCTAACCGTAGGTTCTCAATACTGCAGAGACTTTTTTCATTGCGGCCTGGGATCATGATGAATATTAAACCCCGTCCTATGGACTCATGTTTTTTTTTAATCTTTATTAGGATGAGTGAAAAAAACACCAGCTAGATAGCGTATTTTTTTGGTCAGCAGATGGCACTTGACCTCGGGTACTTGCGGTTCCGGTGGCCAAACTACTTAGATGCACCTAGATGCAGATGTATGAGAAGCAGATGAAATGATAATTCGGAAACGGAGTGGAACACCCTGATTCCTGGCAGACAGCCACAACTTAGGACATAACCCACCCTAAGCCTATCAACAACATTCATCAACTATCATACCGGCACGGGTCGAGTAGACACTGGACAATAAATGTCTTTTGGCCACTTTTACTGTTGAGCTATGGCACCCATAGCGCTGACTGTTGCAGTGACGTGCCGTGGCGAACAGGACGTTGGATGAATGTACAGGTAGAGTATTGTATAGTCATGGTTAGTACTTTTGTGTGTCTAGTATCAGTGTCCCTTTGTATTTTACTGTATACCCGCTAAGTTCTATTTGTATTCTCCAGCAGCACACAAGCCCCACTGGCAATTTCATGCCACACGGTTTTAAACATACTATCTTGGCTTGAGGGTTAGTATGTCTGTGCAGGCCCATGTAGTTCCAAAATTTGGGGTCCCATAGCTCATCACTTCACTTTCCATAACCAGTGGTTGGGGTACCACTGCTCCCTCAACCCTTAGCTGGTTTCCGGAATGTCTCGGTGGATGATGAGTGCACCACATGACGACCACATGAAGGGATTTTACAACATGTCCCGGTCCCATTTGCCCATGTGGTGGTTGATCATGAGGGGCTTTCTTGAATTTGAGGAATTTCCCAAGGTTACTAAACTACATTATGCTACACTCACCAAGGTGTTTCAGTAGAACTTGGGGCTCCCCAGAGCTTTCGCCAAGCGGAATACAGCAATTTGCTCGGCATTCTCCTCAAAAAGATGGACAAAAATCTGCCCCAAGGGGGTTGTAGAATGTTGTAAACTACTGGTCTAATTATTTGTTGATACATATGTATATATATATATATATATCATATATAGCATATGGCTTAGTATGGCGTATCTTGGGATATCTAAACTCCGTCTATGTTGCTTAATTCTCGTTTGTGGATTGCTATCGAATTCGAACTATCGAGTCCCAGCTGAAGCGCTCCAGCTCCAGGACCCTTGAGCCATGGATCCACATCCTGGTGGATGATCAGCCTCGAGGTGCAGAAAAAAGGGGAATGTCTCAAGATTTCAGGGGAAACCATAGGAAAACCAGAGTAAAACCAATAAGGAACAATAAGGGACACCCAACAATTTGATGGATCATCAATGATCATCGATTATCATCATTTCCCTATACTGCAAAATTGATCAAAATTGGCAATTTTGAGGTATGCCCCATTCATGGGCAACAACCTCATAGAACTTCTCGTAGTTTTTTGTTTGGGAGTCAGCCATGGAAAAGAAACAACCTCGAAATCAGCCGCGCACAGAAAGAGCCTTTAAAACATAATGTTGTTTCCTACGGGTTTTGGAGTCCGAACACAAGTTTGGGCTTCCAAAAGCCTCCGCACTATGTGTCCAACTTGTGAAGGTTAGAAGATTGGTGTGCTAAGTTGGGATTCCACAATCCAAGTTGGATTCCATTTTCAAATCTGCAGCGTGTCCGGCGTGTCCATTTGTCCAACTTGTTGCAGCATTGAGGTACCATTGGTCGACTGGAAAACCCCGCAGGGCTTCAGCAAACGCATCTCCCTGTGCCGCAAGGCACTCTCGGTGAGTGGTTGGTTAATAGATGGGTGAATAATGAACAACAGGTGGTGTACGAAAGGTGATGCATTAGCCATGTTTTGATGTTGGAAAGTATGTGTCAGGTGTATGTGGTAATTGTTTGATGGTTTGGAACTTTTGATTCAGGTATATTCAGTCACCTTCACCTGGCCAAAGATTTGCTTCGGGTGGGGTTCGCGTAGCCACATGATCCTTGATGGAACTCAAATCTTCAAACTCAAGTTTTTTGATGAATGAGAGGAGAAACGTTTAGATTTTTGGAAGATTTTTTTCCACTGAAAACTTTTCTGTGGTCATGCTGATGGGCTACAGCCGGCAGGTAGGGCGATGGCAGGAGGCCTCCTACTTGCTGGCACGGATGCGCACGAAGAAATTGGTGCCCAACAGCGTCACTTGCAATATGGCACCTCAGCTGCTCAAGGATTTGACATGGGTGGTTGATGATTGCAACAGCCAACATAGTTAGTAGGTAGTACTGTAGCATGTCTATTAATTTCACTGATCTCGTTTTAGGGTCTAGATCCGTGGGGTTTAACATCAGCTACCTTTTTGAGCCAAAATAAGATGTCTCAAAGCAGCCTCAATTGAGAAATTTTGAACACTGTCTAAGGTATCTAAGGTCAACAATGCCATATCGTGCTGCCAAAAATTGTTCAGAATTGCTTGACATGACCCAAACTTGCCCAACAAAACGCTCAAAATTGCTCGAAAGACCCAAGCTGGCCCACAAAAACTGCTCAAAATTGTTCTCTCACAATGGGCCAACAAGTGTCTAAAGGGGATCTAAAGGGGTGATATGCTTGCATATAAAGGTGCGAAAGTTGTCACTACTTGGCATTGCTGTTGCCGGTCTCTAGTCTTGCATGGGCTTAAGGTCAGTGTCAATTGAGCCGACGTCATGCCTGCTGCTACGTTCAGAACCCTCAATCGTCAGTTTCAACTGACAGGGATCACTTGTCATTAGATGGGTTGCCATTGTTTCAACCAACGGCTTATCCCGAAAAAATCGCATTGCTTTGATAGGAAAAAACCGTTCATGCCCGCAGTTTCTTTTGCTTCATTACTGCCTCTTGGTGATACCACAATCAGACACGAACTTCTGGGATTTTTTTGGATTGTTTGAGCTTTGAAAGGTAGCGGATCTAAACCTAACGGATCTACGCCCCAAATTGCGACCAGTGATAACTGATGTGTGTTTGATTATGACCATGATGCTCATGATGATCCTGATGCACATGGCGGTCGTGCTGCTGCTGATGAAAAGGATGAAGATGAGGATGAGGATGCAGATGTTAGTCACTATCATTATTATCATCATTATTTGTAATTGTTTTCTTGGGTGTGTAGGTATTCCCTCTGGGCAACTGACAGTGGTTGAAGGCTCTCCGAAGGCTCTCCGAAACACACACACACACAAATATCTAAAGCTGGCAGCTTTTTCACTACAAGGGTAGTCAGACAGTGGTTGAAGAATATAATCATACAGATGATACAGAATGAATCAGAATGAAGATCAGGATTTCAGCAGTGTAGCTGCGTATAGTCAGCGCTTGGTATCATGGCATGCAACCCCCTCAAACCCTACAGCCCTGTATCGGTTTGTTTGAACATAATAGGCCACTCCGTTCCATTTGAGGTTTCATAAATTCATACACAAATGTTCAGAACATAGTTCAGTAGCGGGAATTCAATTTGGAATGTCTTGGACAAAGACTTACTGACCATTTACATTCTGGTGAAGTACCGCCTTGCCTTCAGAAAGATCACCATGTTTGGCATCGCATTTTTCCATAGGAAAAGTTAAAAAAAAATCCACCTGCATTGGATCAATCTCGTTTGGTTACTTCAATGCTTTTGATCTATTGCCATACCTGGGGATATTTGTGGCGAACCAGCTAAGACCAATATGTTTTTCCCCAGGGCATCTAAAAAAGGAAGGGTTTTTAACATGTAAACAGGATCCATCAGAAACAACTGAAACAACATCAAAGTGCACTGACGTGCAACCCCCCCTGTCAATTTAACGGTGCTATGGAAACTGATGTGCATCCATTTGCCATCCAGTGATTAGAAGGGAGCGGTTCGGAGCTAGGGGTATTTATATTCCCTACTAGGCACGGGGAGCCAAGGAGCTACGAATTGGGTTTCCCATTTTGTTCGATGATCTACCCACAGGGTGGTGACACCCATTATAAGTTGGTTTACAACCCCCATGAGTTCATTAACTAGTTCGATATATGCATCATAGACCCTAGTGAAATTGGAGTTACAAACCAATTTTGCTATAGAACTATTAATTTTAATGTTCCCTCTGGTAAACTGGTAAACTAACAGTTAGCTATGGAAAATCACAATCTTTAAGTTCGGTAAATCAACGAACTAAATGTGCCATTTTCAGTAGCTATGTGACAAATTACCAGAGGGAGTTTATTCTATTGCTCAGTTCTTTATTTTACTATAGTTGCAAACCAACTTAGCTATTATAGTTGTTGGTTACGTATTACTTGTAACTATTAATAGAACCCCATTCATATCACCAACAAGTAATAGTTGACCAATCGCTAATAATAGCTGACATGTATATATATATATATACACGTAAAAAATTGCACAACTTGACCAACAAGTACTAGTTGACTGTTGGTCAAGTTATGTAATTTTTACATATCACCACGAAGGTCATCAGCTGCCTGGCACGCGCGGCTTGCTGGCAGCTGGCTACAGTGCTGCTGTCAGAGATGCCGCAGATCCAGGTGACCAGTGGGGGCTTGGGAGGTTCACACAGACATCTGTAACAATGAAATGTACATAAAACAATATAATATAATATAATTTAACATAATTTAATATAATATAATATAATTTAATTTAATGTAATTTAATTTAATATAATATAATTTAATTGAATTTAACTTAATATTTAAAAAAAACAAAATAAAAATATAATATAATATAATCTAATATAAGTTAATATATAATATATTTTAATTCAATATAATATAATATAATTTAATTTAATATAATATAATTCAATAAAATGTAATATAATTTAATTTAACATAATTTAATAAAATATCATCTAATATATAATTTAATTTAGTTTGAAATAATATAATAAAATATCATATAATTGGTTATAATTTAATATAATATAATATAATATAATTTTTTATATAACGTAATATAATATAATATAATTTAATTAAATTTAATATAATATAATTTAATTTAATATAATATAATATCATATCATATAATTTAATATAATTTAATTGAATTTAACTAATTTAATCAAATATAATATAATACAATAAAATATAATTTAATATAACATAATATAATTTAATATCTCATATATATATATATACTATAATGTCATATGAGATATATGGGATTTTTCAAAGATATTCCCATTTTAGTGGTGTGTTTTTGAAATTGCCATATTCTATTTTCTCTGGTGTATACAACACATATGTTTTTCTCCCTGCTAGTCGGGATGAGGATCCAGCATGTTTCTTTTGAAGGGGGATCAGAATTGAAATCACCAGCAAAGATGGGAGGCAAACCATCAACAGAAATTGTGATTTACGGAACATGAGGGAGCTGTGTTGCAGCTCCCAGCTCAAAATCATGAATGACTATGAATGTTGATAATGGACATGAACGGCATGATGATCGGCCACTGGCCTGGCTATGTTGGGGAGGAAGCATGGCATCCTCCGGCAATCAAAGATGGCAATGGAAAGGTCCTATAAAAAACTTCAATTTCTAGAGGATTTTCCCCCTGATTTTCTATGATGTTACCATTAAAATTTCTATTTTTGAGGGATTCCCCAGCCTGCCATGTTGGATGAGGAGGGTAGCTTGGTGGTATTTCATGGCCAGCCCGGAGTATGTCAATACCTGGCCATGACAATCCTCCGAGAGTTCTTGAATATATTTATTTCTGATGTTGTAACCAGCAATTGTTTTTTTTGTGTTGTTAATCCAGTTTTATCTTCAACTTGTTTGAAGCTGTATTGGGCCTGTGCGATCACTGGGGGCCCCTCCCATTTTGGGGCACCGCATGGCACTGGAGTCTTCGAGGCGGCGCCCGATTTGATCAGCTACAACAGCGCCATCTCTGCCTGTGAAGCTGCGGGCGAATGGGAGAACACCCTGGCCCTGCTAGAGGCGGTAAAGATGGGTGCCCCATGGCCATCCCACTGGTTTCATCTGTTTTTATATATATATATATGTGGTTTATAATAGAGACCATTATGGGATATGGATAGAAGATATAAATGGATGTACTTCCGGTGTCATCAAACATGCCAAGCTGGAAAATCCACAATCGAGCCATGGAGGTTTCTAGGAAGACCATCGAACTTTTCCGGTGGATTTTCTGGCAAACCATGTTTGATGACACCAGAGCATAGTTCTTGCCACGTCACTGCAGCCAGCGATCTACTGCGGAATTCTTCCTGTAGCCCCAACACTTGCACCTAATGTGACGAGATAAGCTGTTTAATTGTCGTGTATAGTCACAGTCACAGTCATAGTTTGATTATGTTTGAAATCATAAATATTCATTGTCAAAGCTATTGCGTGGATGTCAGTGTTGTTCAGTTTTATCATGCATTTACAGAAGGGAGACATTAATTGACTGTGTGCCACCTTGTTTGTTGGTTTGTATCACATCGCACCAACTGCACCACCAAGTAAACCAACTGTACTATTAAATTTCACGAGCTCCTGGGATTTTGTCATTTTTAGGGAATATTGGATATCAAGGTCAAGATGCAATATTTGGTGCAGGGTACGCGCACAAGGGTGGCACCAAAAAACTTAAGCGTCATGGTTTGCACGGGTTTGCACTGGATCAGCCTTCCATAGATGGAATTGGTCCAATTAATCGTTCAGAAAAAATGAAACGGTCGGAAACGGTCGGAAACAGTCGGAAACGGTCGGAAACGGTCGGAAACATGATCAGGCCAAAACTTGTCCAACCCGATTTTTTTTAAAAAAATAAGCATTTCCGCGCAACGCCGTTTTTTTTTTGAAGGTCCAAAGGTGTCACGGTTGGAAACAGTCGGAGATCGCACCTTCGCTCGGCAAAAAAGTAGTTGTTTTGTAGCATATGTTCATGAAACATGTTTGAAAATTGTGCAAAAACATGTCTTTTTTGCCGAGCGAAGGTGCGATCTCCGACTGTTTCCAACCGTTTCCCCTTGGGCGCCAAAAAAAAAATGGCGTTGCGCGGAAATGCTTATTTTTCAAAAAATGCGGGTTGGACAAGTTTTGTTTCCGACCGTTTCCGACTGTTTCCGACCGTTTCCGACCGTTTCATTTTTTCTGAACGATTAATTGGACCAATTCCATCTATGGAAGGCTGATCCAGTGCAAACCCGTGCAAACCATGACGCTTAAGTTTTTTGGTGCCACCCTTGTGCGCGTACACTGCACCAAATACTGCATCTTGACCTTGATATCCAATATTCCCTAAAAATCACAAATCCCAGGAGCTCGTGAAATTTAATAAACTGTACATTCCATTTTCTTGCATAGTGTTATGCAAGAACCCAAGGGAAACAATTGAGGATAGGCAAAAGCAGCTAAGTTGTGAATCATCAACACAGCGCAAACCAACATCAAACAAAACATTTAAATTTTCAGTTTTATGGCAAATAACTCCAGTAATAATAAAAACAAAAGACAATGGTTCAGCGTGTGCCATCCAGTCCCAGGAATTGATTGAAATTGGACAGGACACACCGCGTGTCTACTTGGGCGTTCAAATGGTCCCCAATTAAATCAATCCATAGACAGTCACATGTTTTTGGTGAAGTTCATCATATTTCTGCTGTTGATTCACCATGTCGATATTTAAATCAACCAGATGTTTGATGGGTGCTATGCAGTAAACAACATGCCGGAAAACCAACGGTTTCTCAGATCATGTCCCGAAGAGCACATGTTTTTTTCCATATCTCCAGTTGACATCAGGGTAAAACGAGTTAATTCCCCATTTCACCATGGGTTTTCCACATTTGTTGCATTTTTTCTATCTTTAGCCAAGGGTAACTGCATCCTTTTGCAGGCCTTGGAAGCTGCGGAGTTGCAGCCCGACGTAATCTGCTACAGCGGCGTGATTAGCGCCTGCGCCAAAGGTGGTGCCTGGGCAGCAAGGTGCGCGATCATGATGGAATCTTGTGGATATACCCTCCAATGTTGGTTTCTTAAGATGGGGAATCCCTAGTCATCATGACTTTCAATTTAAAAAATGGTCCAATTTGGATGATGGTACCACCATTGTAGGAAACCTCAAGATTAACATAGACGCTGCCAATTAGGGGCTTCAAAGATAAGTTGTCAATGAAATCTGAAAAACTCAACAAATCTCACATCATAATATGTCAATAATATATATATATAAATAAAAACATCTCATATCATAATATGTCAATATTATGTATAATATATCTAAATAAATAAATAAATATTGATCAGCTCGCCCTCAGCCTTAGCTGAACCTTCGGGATAGTGATGGAGAGAGCGATGGAGAGAGAGATCTAGTTCATTCAAGGTAAGCAGGGTCGGTGATGAAACTATGTTTGGGTCACAGACGTGACAGACTCTGAACTGCCTTCCGGACATTTTGGATCTCAAGCCAAAATGGCCTGACTGGCCTAGTTGGAGTCTCCAACTCAGGAAAGCCTGGATCTGAATTTTGTCCCAGCCCACCCTCTCTGGTTTGGGCCTGTCAGGCGCCAGGAGTCGAGGGCCTGCGCTTTGTTTCGTGTGCTATGGTGGACTTCCATGAAAGCTGTCGGCTTTTCCGTTGGTGCCAATGTGGTGAGAGGTGTGGCTGTTGCCACCTTCTTCCTCCTCTGTCTGAGCAGGTGCACGTCGCAGCCTTATCACCGGCCTGGTTGGCGGAGTGCTGCTACTTTTCACCGCTGGCTGGTTGTCTACCAGGCGCTGATGCTCATGCAGGTTGGCTGCCTGGTGAGAGCTCGTGTTCCGGACCACAGGTGTTCCTGTCGTCGTCTGTGCAGTACACATTCCTGCTGGCTAGGACCTCCGTGGGGTATCCTCTGTCGACGGGAATGGGATTTAAAAAGTTGCCTCTGGGAGGCTAGAGCCCACCGGGGTATCATGGATGTGGGTCCACATGAGTGATCCGCAGTGACACTATGTGACACTGCATGCCAATGAATTCTGAAGCTGTTAACTAATGCTTTGAAAACCTGCAGCTGTTTCCACTACTGCTGCGGTTGTGGAAAAATGGAGCAGTCTGCTGCTGCTGACATCAAACATATATAACCTGATATTATACATGATATTATAATACCCTCAAGTTGGAAGGTTCTAGAATGCCCCCCCCCTGGGTATAAACACGGAGGGTTCTAGAATGATTTTTTTTCATTGTAGAACCCCCGGTCCCGTAAGCATTGTAGAACCCTGGAAGCTTGTATAATACAGTATAATATATTTATATATATATATATTATTTTTTTTAATATATTATAATACCATATGATGAGGTATCTGTACGATTTAATTCGACGTCACGACGTCACCCCGAATTAACGAAGCATAATTTTGAAATTAAGGGGATATGCACATAAAGTATCTAACCCTTTGCCTTTACCCCTGTCAAGAGGCGTGACAGCTCCTGTGCAATCAGTTTTTGACCTTTTTTGTTTCGCCGAAAGTTTTCGATTGTCGGCTGGATGAGTTTGACTGTCGTCACTCTACGTTTCTTCGTTGCCTCCACTTCCTGTTGGTGCTCCTTGTTCAGACTGATCAAAGCTTTCAATGCGTCCTGCCAATGGGCAATCTGACCGTTGATGTCACTACTGCAGGACTTAATGTAGGGAAACACCAGTCATAGCATACAGGGAGGTCGGCCCTTTAAAAAAATGAAAAAGTATATATCTCGCGACTCTGTTTATGCTTGAAATAGTGTTGAACGGTCTCCCTTGGCTAAAGGTAGTGTAGCACTAAAACTATGTGTTCTGAAATGGAATCCATGGGCCACCGATGTTGAATCACACTTTGGTACATGAAGGAAACCATTCTAGAACCCTTCCCTCCTCTCCACCAGAAAAAAAATGGGACATTCCAGATCAATGTGTTTCCAAACAAACTGTTGGTATTATAGACAAATGCTGAAATATCATAAAGAAAAACTAAATAGTTGTATTTCTCTGCAACGTTGTTAAGGCCTTATTTGATTTTATTTGACCTTCTGTGTATAGAGCTACATCTATGTGTTCTGAAATGGAATCCATGAGCCACAGATGTTGAATCACACGTTGGTACATGAAGGAAACCATTCTAGAACCCTTCCCTCCTCTCCACCAGAAAAAAAAGGGACATTCCAGATCAATGTGTTTCCAAACCAACTGTTGGTATTATAGACAAATGCTGAAATATCATAAACTTTTGAACCCTCTTACGCGTTTCCAACCCCTAACACAAAACAGGGTTCTCAAATGGTTTACACCCAAGTTGGAGGTCACAAACCCCTGAAAACCCTGATGGAAACCATTTCAGAACATCCCTTGATTGGATCCAAAGTTGAAAATGGATGAAAATGAAAGAAAAAACTCATCTACCATCTTTCCAGAACAACCATTTTGAATCATTGTGGGCAATGTTTCCAAAGAAAGCTTGATGAGACCTGCATCTGATCTCACAACAGCTACCCCAAGCCCTATCAAATCTCATCCCCAAGCAGCCTTTGGACTGCTCTTCCCCAGAAGGCATCGGTTCTTTGGATTCTTTCTTCCCTGGCAGAGGTCTGGGTTCTAAAATGGTTTACACCCAAGTTGGAGGTCACAACCCCCTGAAAACCCTGATGGAAACCATTTCAGAACATCCCTTGATTGGATCCAAAGTTGAAAATGGATGAAAATGAAACAAAGATAAAATCATTTACCATCTTTCCAGTGTATGATTTTGGGTTGTTTTTTGAATAGTTTTGTGGGGAAAGAATTGGACAAATATCGTTGAGGAATTACACTTTTGAACCCTCTTACCCCTTTCCAACCCCTAACACAAAACAGGGTTCTAAAATGGTTTACACCCAAGTTGGAGGTCACAAACCCCTGAAAACCCTGATGGAAACCATTTCAGAACATCCAGGCTGAGGGACACCTTGATTGGATTCAAAATTGAAAACGGCACCAAGGTGGAAACATTTGCCCAAACAAATACCTTTCTCATTTTTTGTTCAGGAATGGTGGAATGTAGCTCGTGAAAGTCACTGGTCAATCAAACCACACCAGAACCCAGACCCTAACTAGGCGCGCAAATGGCCTTCAAGCTCTGTCTTCTTCAGTGCCACAGCCTTCACACCTACCCAACTTCTGAACAGAATTAAACAGAAGGATCCAGCCCCATGTCCATGGATTACCTCACGCCCCTTTTTTGTGACTCATGTTTTTGTGCTTCAAACCATCTCCAGTTTTTTTTTCAGTGCATAATCGAGTATATAAAGTTTTGGATGATTTTTAATGATTTTTTTAAGGGTGGAAGATACCATTTCAGAACCCATTTTAGAACCCAAAAACGGAATAGTGGCCAACAATTTTAGGTTCTAAGACCCCCCTTGTAGATTCCATTTTAGAACCCATATTTGGGTTCTAAAATGGTCCCCAAGGGGGGTTGAAGCAACTTGAGAGGATATATTATATATATATGTGTATATGCATACCACTCTACACCTATTGAACATATTATCATGATATGTTGCATAGGAAATTTCCAGTTGTTTGTTGTTTACATGCAAAGCTTTTAATTATGCAAACAATTGTGTGTAAGCAATGCGTATATATATATAATTCCATAAAAATGCACATGACATATAGAGAATAGTACATGTTGTTGCTTGCTTCTCTCCGACAGTCATAGTTATATCGTGACATGTCATATGCGCTGCAGAACCCGTAGCTGGGAACGCACAACGGTCCCATCCAGGTCACCTGTGATATCGAAACACATTTGAGGTGCGGACATGTCACGTTTGTCATTCACATCATGTCAACCACATCATCATGTCAACCACACATTTTGAAGTCGCTGGGAAGCATGTGAACTCACGGGTGTAAACACTCTCGGGCGCGAAGCCCTGGGTTTCCGCCATTCCAAACCTGACAAAACGTGCACAGGACTGTGGCGAGAGCGGGGTTTGCATTTTTAATTGTTACGCAAACTGAGGCGTTGTGAGCACTTTTGGAAGATGAGGTCGGCAAAATATGTACCAGACTGTGGCGAGAGCTCGGTTTGCACATCAAAACAGCAAAAAGCGGAGGGGATCGGAGCACTTTTAAAAGATGAAGTTGGCAAAATGTGCGCGACTGCATTTCAATCACTTGATAATCTGGCGTTTGGAGCACTTTTGGAAGATCTGGTTGGCAAAATGTGCACCAGACTAGACTGTAGCAAGAGCTCGGTTTGCATTTCAAATTCCTCAAAAATTGAGGCATGCCGAGCACTTTTCGAGGAAGAGCTTGCGCAAAATTCATTGATTCACTGGTTGTTTGGTTCATTGATTCAATGATTCATTGTTTCAATCATTTACTCATTCATTGATTCGTTGATTCACTGATTCAATGATTCATTGATTAATTGTGATTCGTTGTTTCGCTAGGTAGTTCCTTGATTCCTTGACTCACTAAATCGCTGAACCATTGATTCATTGCTTCACTGTTCGTTGATTCGCTGCCTATCCCTAACTCATTGGTTCATTGACTCACTGAATCCTTGAACACTTGGCTCATTGGTTCGTTGATTCGTTGGCTCACTGTTCCTTGATACATTGCTTGATCGATTCAATGATTCATTGCTTCATTGGTGCACGGATTCATTGATTATTTGATGATTCATTGGTCCATTGAGTCTTCGAATCATTGACTCATTGGTTCCTTGATTCTGTGATTCACTGATTCATTGATTTGTTGGTTGGTGGATTTGTTGGTTCATTGGTCCACTGAGACTGAATCATTGATTCGTTAGAATTTTGATTCATTGTCTCAATCAGTGAGCTGTGCATGAATTCGCTCATGTCAGTGTCATTTTAACAAACATCATGTGCCTGTGCTCATATTTGTTCATTCGTTGATGCACCTCACATCTTCAACATTTCATTGCTTTTGCATCGCAAAAACAGTCCTTTATGCCATCGATGTCACTACAGTCTATACTCATTTCCTATTTTCAAAATTTTCACCCCGGCGCGTGCCGGGCACTATCTGGTTTTGAGAAATCTAAGGCATGCCCTGTTGTTTTTTTACGGGTTGCACATTTGAATTTAAATACAGAAACAAAAAATGTAAATAAACATCATTAGACATCTATTTATATATATATATTGTACATACACACGCCTATTGTGTAAATAATTAATTTGTCTTATGGGCTAAAAATATCTAAACGGTCTAAACGTATCATTTTGTTTTACCACCATTCTGTGGATTGTTACCGCATTTTTTTGGATGAACCAGCAGAATCATCAATTATGGATGTGACTCGGTGTGCACCAGGTTTTTGGCGTCTCACCATAATGTTGCTGGAACGGCTCTCCGCCCAAAGGACTCGGAAAGCTGGTGCACTCTGCTTAATTTTATCATGTTGGGGTCATACTTGGGGCATTAGTCATTAGTCGGCATGTTTTGGAATGGGGTTTTCGGAGCCTTTGGGTCGCCATCCTGAAAATAACAACGGAACTCCAGGCACACCAAAAAAAAATTGCCGCGTTGTTTTTTGGGAGGGGGAACTGTTTCGCTCACCAAATCTGCCACCGTTTTTCATCTCATGTGGCTGCGCCGCAGAGGATGCACCCAGACTTGGTGGCTCTCAATTCAGCGTTGGGTGCATACAAGGCTCGCCAGGGCCACACTGCGCTGCTTTCCTCAGATGATCAGAGTTGTTGGGTTCCAAGAGTCATATAATATGAGGGTTTCTTAAAATGGGGGATGCCCAAGTCACCATGGGGTTCAATACTAAGTCATGATCATTCATGACTTGAAGGATGTGGGGTGCCCCCATTGTAGGAGACCTCCATATGTCCACATGAGTTTCCCTGACATCATGAACACCCTCCATTTGCCACAGGATTATGATCCTAGGATCCTAATTCTGTCCATACATGACATGTTGCGGGTAGTTGTCTGGCCATGGAAATAGTTACTAGTCAATGTCATGTCACAAGTATCGTTGTTTTACTAGCGGGTTTTATTTCTGAAACTCCGATCGTGGTTGTCAAGCACCATTTTTGGCTTTCATGAAATTGCATGAACATAGATAGATATATTTATATATATATATATTATATATAAATTATATTACCCAGCCACTTTTTCAGAGGTGCATTTGGATTACTTACACATGTGAATGCAGATCACACGCGTGCCAATACACGGTAAATAAACACATTGCATGTTTGGCGTTGCACATATAAGAATGATTCCACATCTGTAAAAAGTAATCAATTTTGTTTGTTTTCATCATTGTGTTGTTGTTTTAAGATGTTGTTATATGTTTTTTTTTAAAAAAAAAACATTTTTTTGTTTGTCACGAAAGCTAGCGTCAGCTAGCTGGAGTCTTCTTCCTTTAGCAAGTATTCCGGGGGCTGCTCAAGGACATCACGTGATTTTTCATGCGAAAGGGCCCCCCCCCAACCCCACCACCATCATCATCAGCATCATCGTCATCATCGTCATCGTCATCGGTTTCGTCATCGTCATCGTCATTGGCATCGTTCTCGTCATTGGGATCATCATCATCATCATCATCATCATCATCATCATCATCATGAACATCATCATCATCATGAACATCATCATCATCATCATCATCATCATCATCATCATCATCATCATCATCTCCTTATCCTGATCATCCTCCTCCTCATCATCATCCCGATCATCTGCCGCATCCGCTTCATCATCATCATCATCATCACCGTTATCATAATCATCACCATCATCATCATAATCATCACCATTATCATAACCATCACCATCATCATCATCATCATGAGCGTCATCATCACCATCATCATCATCATCATCACCATCATCATCCATGTCACCATCATCATCATCATCTTCTTCTTCATCATCGTAATCATCATCATCGTCATTGTCAGTGTCATTGTCTTCGCCTTTGTCATCGTCATCGCCATTGTCATCGTCACCGTCATTGTCATTTTCGGCCGTCATCGTCGTTGTCAGCATGAGCGTCATTGTCATCGTCATCAACTTTGTTATCATCATCATCATCATCATCATCACCATCATCATCATCATCATCATCACCATCCTCATCATCATCGTCATCATCGGCATCAGGTTCGATCCCCCCTGGGAGATTTCCGGCTGGTAGAGGGTCAGCATCCTCACTGTCATCTTCATCCCATTGGTGCCCGCTGAAACATGCCGCAGCTGCTCAGCAACAAAAACAAGGTGGTCAATAAAGAGATTTGGATAGGCATCCTCTCTCTGGGTTTCTCACACTACCATAGGACGGTGGGGTTTGGTTTGATTTGCAGCCACCGACATTTCCCTGCTGACACTGAAGATACGTCTTCCCTTCCTTCTTTCTCGTACCCCGCTAGCTTTCGTCATCCACCCCCGGCCTCAAGTGATGGCTTACATGTCGTTCTTATTATTACTCTTATTCCATGTTATTATTTTAATGATTATAAAATATATGTCGTTTTGCATTATCAATAAACATGTGTATACGTACTCGAACATACACATACATATATGTGTATATATGTACATCAGGGTATCTATGGCATGTATGTCTAATGTGGCCCAGCCAGTGATAAGTCAATTTATAAACCTGAACCACTGAACTACAGCTATTTCTCCCAGAAATCCATACTTAACCAAGTTACAAGTGAACTTTTGCTATCGTTTGCGGGGCCCACCATTACATCCTGAACAACCCACCTTGAACAACCTCAACCGGCAGGGCCCACGTTGGCAAATGGCCATTTCGACGCTTTCTTCCTTGCCCACGCTGCGTTTGATGCCCGATGTGGTCAGCTTTTGTACGGCCATCAGCTGCTGTGTACCTTATGGTGTTGTGTTGGGTCATTTTCGGTGTGGATCCGTGTCTAAACATGTTGATCTGCATGTGCAAGCGCCGGTTGGGGGTTGAATTGGCTTAGATACATATGTACACAATCATAGTACAATCATATGCACATATTTTATCATATTTTACTGGGTATTAAATAGTAACAATTCTGGCCATTCAGTCAGGAAAACCACAAAAAGGTATACACGTCAATATCAGGGTAAAAACATGTAAAACACAGATTCTTCAAATCAAATAATCCAGATGGGTCATTGACATGGGGTTGTTTGAAAATTAAATATGGAGCACTCACAAAAATAGTATCAAATATTGAAGTTTCTTTTCGCGAAAAGTGATCAACCGTTGGATTTGGGTAGCTTCCGAACAAACCCCAGAAAGCCTCCGGTTTTCTGGGACCTCCCCATTGAGGTGATCCTTTAGGAGAGATGGCTCCTTGTCACAGAATCCCACTCCCTAATTTAAAACACCGTCAATGGTCCCAAATACGTGTCAATTCCGTGAAATCCCATACTAAACCAGGGACGAGACGAGTTTAAAATTACATATTAATATTTAGGGAGGAAGAGGTTATAAATGGATTGTATTGTAACCACCAACAACACTGTTGACTGATGTTGAGTGCTATCCAAGGCAGAGGTGTGGCCCAAGGCTCTACAGTTGCTGACCATGCGATCTCTCCACGCTCGGCTGGCGCAAGACGTCTTTGGTTGCCTGGTAGGAGGGTTGCTGACAAAGACGGAGGGCAACAGAAAAGTCACGTTACAACACCAAAGATTGGTAAGACTTCAAACATGTTGAATTCCAAGCCTTCCGAGCCTTCCAAGCAACAAGAACACATTGGTGGACCGCCTTTTCTTTTTCCTCCGGCCTTTTTGAGGTTACAGTAGCGCTATGAGCTGCTTGGTCGCTCGCGACGCGAGCGGTGGATCTGCATGGGCGGCTGCCTTGGAGATGTTGGCGGACATGCTGGGGCGTCAGGTGGAGTAGACCGGTGTCATGGCCATTTTGGGCTTTGTAGGGGAAATGATGACTAAAAGAGAACAGCGCATGTTTTTTCCTAAGCGCGCATGCCTCAGGAAATAATTCACGATAGATGAGTATTTTGTTTATGATACTGTATATGGTTTGTTGTATTCTGAATTGGGGCATATACATTCACAATGACGAACTACAACACAGCTTTTGTCAGGGCATCTCAGATTAGCAGTGTTCAGACTCTAGTAGGAGGCTACCTTATTGTGTAAGGACCTTGTGAGGCCGAAGTAAGGGAATATAGTCTTCGAAATTTGTCCTCGTGGTACGGTACCTCCCTTCAAGGCATGTATCTGTATATATGTAACTATATATATATATACAAATATGTAATATATATATATATTATTTAATACAGTTTCATATATAATTTTTTCTTTCTATAGTACATTTGATTACATTTTAACATGATAAACTATTTTATTGTGTTTTAATAGAATACACTTTTTTGTTCAAACCTACCATTTTATATTATATTATAGGGCAATATTTTTAAATTATACTTTATTACATGATAATATATTTATTGCATTATTTCACTATAGTATATTGTATTGTTGAAAGTTATATATTTATTTCATTTTAGTTCGTTCAGATTGTGTTTTTTAAAACATTTGAATTTTAAATATGTTATATTACATCAATTTATTTTATGTTATATTATAACATTTTAAATCGTTTATTTTTTATAATGTATTATAGTGCATTTTTGTTTTAATAATGCATTACAGTTTTTGTCTTTTGTTTTATATTACTATATTTTATTTGTTTGCTGATAGTTGTTGATGTTTATATACATATGTCTATTATCATTGATTATACATGTTATATTCTTCATGCTTTAGTTTGTATATACAATATTTTGTTATGTATAATGTGTTTTTATTTTATATACATATGTAATGTGCGTTATTTAGCTAAACTGTTTATATATATATATATTTATATTTATTTACACATTTTGATGTTTTTATACTTGTATATTATTCATTGGTTCATCAAGAATATATATATATATGTATTAATTGTATATATATATTCTATGTTTATAGCCCAATATTTATTTATATATATTGAAATGCATTATGTTTGTAATATAGAATTTTGTTTATAGTAAATTGTGTTTTTAATATATATATATATATTTGTATATCAAACATATTTTATATTCTAAATTGTACTGTATGTTTTTTAAGTTGTATTATAATAAATAAATAAATAAATATATATATATATATTAAATATATTAACATAGTCTTCAGTCTGTATCAGCCAGTCTTTGAGTTGTTATGGTGAAACATTCCCCATTGAAGGTCTTTGGGTGGGCTTTCAGTCCAGTCTAGATTGTTCCTAAACCATGCCCACGAGCTACATGTGCGTATTGGCAACAACGAAATAGAAACAAAATTGAATGCGATGCTGTATCCATAGGTATGACTAGGTATGAGTGTTTGGTAAGTAAATACATGGCCCTTTCGTGGGGTTCCTTGCGCAGACCCTAAGTTGGCTCGAGTTTTTACGTGCCCTGTCCACCCGCGATGGACCTTGAGAACGTCATTCTGATATGCGACTTGGAGGCAGCCCATAGCAACCGTGGAAAGGTGGGGACATTCAGGCAATGCTTCATTGATGTTTCGCGTCATCCCAACTAAGCAATGTGCTAGACCCAGCAAAAAAACATATTTGAATATTGCTATTAAACTATATAGGAACTATCACACATTATCCATTATAAACCATTAGAACAATGGCAGGTTATTGTAAGATTTACCACATTTTTCCACGTTACAAGCCGCTGGCCGTTGAGGCATCTACATTCTGCAGTTCCTTACTGCTTTGAAGTTGCTGTCCCAACTCGTTCAACTTGGGCTGAAAGTTAGGCCTGAAGTTCCATGGGATTGATTTTTGCGCCGTGTCATCATGTATCATGTCTATACATATGTAATCAGATGTATATGTGGTGTCTTAAGTTAGCTATATCACCACATGATTGAAGCCCACATGAATCAACCATGGTTAGTTCAGATAGTTCAGATATGTTGAGACATCACCAGAGTAGATGTCCGCACCCGAGGTTATAGGTTCCTAGTCACCCTTGTGATTCTTCTTAGAAGGGTCCATGTCACCTTCTTAGAAGGGTCCATGTCACCATTGCTAACCCATATCAACTGAATGTAACGCGGCAAGTTTTCCTCAAGGATTCTTGCCAGAGGGGTCCCCAAAAGATAGACATGTTTTTCCTGGCTTACATGTGGGCCATTATAGAGTTGCCTCATAATTTCATATTGTATAATCCCTTCCTAATATTCAACACCTCCCAGAAACCATGGTTCAGTAGGGGATTTACAAATATTTGGGACACTTTTGCTTACGTATACAGTGTGTGGTGTTTAACATGATAGGGGAATGGGAGTATACCAATTTTTGTTGACTAGTTGGTTACTTCCCCATTATTTACCCCTAAGTATGTTTTTTTTTTCATATGTTTTCATATGTTTTCCAGTTAAATCCACCATGTTGGGGGTACTTGGTGACTTGTTGGCCTCCTTGTAGTCGTGAGCTGCAAGCTGGGCCCCCTTCACCAGGAGTCATTGGTCGGATCTCTTCAAGCGTTTGCGACAGCTCATAGGCAATGTCCAGGAGTGGGGTCTGACTGGTGGTGGATCTAGTCCCATGTAGGGATGGTATAGCTTATGGAGTAATTATCGCTTGATGATGATGATGATGATGATGATTCCAGTAGTATCGCTGTTAGTATTGGTTTTGTGTCAGTTTTTTTTGTTGAAGTGTTCAGTTGGTCCATTTTCATCAATGAATCAATGTTTGTGATTCTGACTGGGGTGGGGGTACTATCCACGCTGGCGCAAGAAAAAATCAGCTTTTGAATGGACAAAGCCGCCAGAATTTGCTGGAAGGAATGTCAGAAGTCGGAGATCCGAGCCACCCGCTTCTTCGAGCGCACCCTTTGCAGAGGCTCAGTTGCAGCGGGAATTTGTGCCACGACCCGATTGGGGTGAACGATGCAACCCTGGTGATAGACTTCAGTGCCCCAGTGCCCCTCAAGTTTTTTCAGGTTTATTAGGGACCAAATAATGTGACTCCTGAAAGTTTACACTCTCAAGTGTCTTTATAGCTTTTGCAGTTGTTAGTGGATGTTATTGCAGCCCTGTGACACCGATATCCCGATTGTTCCCGTCAACTGCTCTGCATGGCCGCCACTTGGAAGCATGAGCAGCTTCTTGAACTATAGTACCTCAACCCACTGTTTGGGCCAAAGCTGAATATCCCAAAACTCGTGTGGCAAGTCCCATATCAGTTTTCTCATATCTCACCATACGCATTCCATGTTTTGGTGGTTTCTTGATGGCTCATCCCAGCTAGCAAGTTGCTCATACATTTCCCCTACCTAGCCCATTGATACCCAGGGTATCCCAGCCGCTGTCTGAGGTGAACCACTCAGTACCCTCTGGTTATGTAACATATGGAAGCCATGGCCATCCATGGCCCATGTACATGTTTTATGATGATTTAGCCCGGGTTTACCCCTTGCAAATGGTGATTTTCCATACGTTCACCAGACGGTAGCCCCTGAATATTCCCCAAAAACATGATCCAAGTCGGCCCACTCTATTGGGATTTAAGGACTCCTGCAGTCCAGTTCGCAGGTGCTCGTGGTGGATATGGAGATAGTATGGACAAATTAGGGGGATAATATTCATAATATACACACACATATATATATATATATATATACACATAGAGGTATATAATATATAGGTATAATATATATTTATATATGTATAAATGGGGGATCCCTAAACCTATATCATGGGGATATGGTGGAGATATGGTTTTCTGATTTTGAATGTAGTGATGGTGGTATGATGAACATATATAATGGGAATATTTGCGCATACTTTTGCCATATGTTCTTCGACCGAAATGTTGACTAACAATGTTCATTGTTCATGCGTTTGAGGTCCCGGTTTTCAGGCCACGGAAAGAAAGACATGGATATATTCTAGCAACTAATGGCAACACAAAGAAGAAACAGGACAAAATGTGATACAAACTTGGGATTAGACAACTTGAGATAGAGCTGACACTGCAATCAAAAAGCATCATGATGTCCATTTACCCAACAACAGCGGCATGGTGGATACGTCGGGGGCCCGACCACCTCACCAGTGAAATCACCCGTGTTGTAAGGTCTCCACATATGGAGGTTTCCTAAAATGGGGGTCCCCAAAATTGATGGTTTAGAATGGAAAATCCTACTAAAATGAATTATTTAGGGGTACCACTATTTTAGGAAACCTCCATATTATAATATAACATATACAATTCATACATGCCCTGGCAGGTAATGCTGGTGGCCCTCTTTCTGCGTCTTCTGGTGGTGCAGTGGCACCTCCTCTGGCACACTCCGCATGAGATGCAACCAGAGCCTTGGGCCTTGAGGGTTTTGGAAGGCGGATTTCGTTGTAAACAAACAAACACATACAGACTATGACTAGCTTGATGGTTTCACATTTATGTGGCGATATTATTGATTGTTATGACTTCGGAAGGTGTATCCGTGTATCCTTTTTGTTGCAATGTCATCTCTGTTTCAGCAGTGTTCGTCAATGTGCTGTCCACTGGGTTGGCCCCTCAGGTTGTAGGGGGAGTCTCGGTGCCTCACCAACCGCTGGTTTGTCGAATGTGTTCTTTGAAGGTCTTTGGGTCAACCCAGTCAACCCCAGTTTTTTCTTATTCTTTCATGAATATATATTGCAAGAACTGTATGTTTTTGCGAACCAGGTATGCGTTTGCCATGGTAAGAGTGGCACTGGTTTGGCGAATTTTCTGCACCATTTCACCTGGCATATTTGAGTGAATGTACCTCGAAGCATCTCCATAGTTGGAGGCTGAAACCATCCAAATTGCCCAATAGATAAATAGGGTATAATAGGGTATCATATTTAAAGGTCATGATTGGGAGATTTGATTTTAGCTCAGATTATATCCAATAACCATCTAAGTGCGATGTGCACATTGTCCAAGTTGTTTCTTTCCCCAGGCCTGGTATATTATGTGGATACTGTATATGTACATATACGTTCAGATGTGTCAGATGTGTTTATGCTTTACTTTGGTGCACATGCCTGGAACAATTTGGAAAAATTATATAACAACCTCACTGCGACCTCAAACGAACAATGATTAGTACGTGTAGGTGTAGCTATCCCAAAATAACAATATGCCATTAATGATTTATTGCAGTTGTTACATGTATATAAATGCATGTGTGTGTATGTATATGTATAGATATATGAAAATGTGTGTGTATATTGCAAATATGCACCTACATGTTTGGAATGAGATGGACCACATGAAAAATCATTTTTTCGCGCACCACCGGCGGCCTTTGATCGTCCCTGTCGGACTGGCTGGTTCAGTCCCGCTATTGGTTGTATCATGTTCGTTGAAGTCGTGTATCACCATATGTTGCCATTTACTGTAAAGTCTTCAGTCGTTGAAGCCCATAAAATACCCATTGGAATGTATTTGATGGTAGGGTTGACTATCAACATAGTAATGGTATCAACTTGATGAGGTTCAACTAGGCCATGGAATCCCCATCAACATATAACTAAAAGGCTGGTACTTGGGGTGCAGTTGGAGATATTAATTGTTATAGCCAACCTGGGTGAGTTCACCTCAACAAGTTCAGGTTATTATATAGACCCCACTAAAGAAAAAAACATGGGGAGAGAGAGAGAGAGTACTAAATGTGAGTAAAGCAATATAAACCACCCATAGTTTGATGGTCTATACCACCCATGGTAAAATTGGGGCAGGTGGACCTGTTTTTGCTTAACATGAAGTGGTGCTCCTTCCACATCCCCTCCGGAGCCCGGACAGGCCCTAGACCTGTCCAACCTGTTGGTGCCTGGGACTTTTCAGATTTTCATGGGGATAACATGGGATATACCACCAACTACCATCAGAAATTGGAGGATATACCGTATACCCATATTATCATTTTGAGGATGGTCAAGTCATTATTTTTTGGGCTTTGTAATGAATTATTTGAAGTTGTACTCATTTCGTTTGGATTTCCATTATGGGATCGATGATCATACCCCATACAGACGTGTGTACCATGTTTTGACCATGGCATACAATTACAGAACATCAAGGGAAAATAGCAGTTATAGTTGGATATAGCTGGATATACTATCATATATTGGGGGTGTGATTTGTATTTGTTTGGTTTATAGTGACCAGATTGGTGAATGTTTATAGTTTATTCAAATCTACTTTCTTTGGGACTTATTCTGCTTCCCCCAAACTGGGTTTTGAAGAACTTGGATTTACACTTACACAGATGTTATTTTCCCGTGGTTAATACTTTTTTTTGTTTTTGTTTAAACAGTTTTTGGAAAAACATGTTACATATTAAATAATATTACCGGTACATATATATATATATGCATTCATCTAGGCAAATGAAGTAACCGGGGTTTAGCAGGTTGATAATTGACAAGTTGAAGTTTTGTCACAACCAAGCGTTTTTTCCGTGCCAATTTTCCAGGACATGATCCCACCCCAGATCGTTAGTCATTTCCTATATGCGCCTTATGTGAAACCCACAACTTTTCACACCAAACTCTGGGCACTGAAGGCCATCAAATGACCATTTTCAACATGGTGTTTGTCTATTGCACTAGAGAACGGCTGTTTGTCATTTCTGGAGAAGGCCGTTGGAAACTGGAAACCCTTCTATATGTGCACATACATATATATATATGTATATATGCATGTATCCAAATATGTTTTTGTAGGCTCAAAATGATGTCCCCCATTTGCTTCAATGGCGCACGTGGGATGGGCGAAGGCCTATGCTCTCCTGCTGCTCCTGTGTTCTTGGCCACAGCTGGTGACTCCCCAGCGGCTTGGCCGTGCAGTTGAGCTGCAGACATGTTCAACAGTGTTACCCTCTGGTAAACTAACATAACTATGGAACATCACCATTTTCAATTGGTAAATCCACTATAAATGGTCATTGTCAATAGCTATGTTAAATTACCAGAGGGTAAACACTTTGAATTCCCTTAAACTGAGCTGAACATGTCTTCAGCATAGAACTATGAGCATAGAAAAAGGGTTTTCAGCACTTGTCCGCATCAGCTTTGGTTGACGATTTTCAGCATCAAGGGACTACATCAGGTGTGCCGAGGCCACCAATTCTGAGGTCACTGGATGTTTGGTACATTGTGCTGCAAGTTCTTTGCACTTTACCGCTATTCTCGACGAAACCCGCAGATGTTACCATGGTGTCCCTCGGGCCAAAATGCTTATGATATGTTGAGGGGATACAGGGAGATCATGGGGGCTGTCTATTATCTACAGTAAGAGACAATGTCGCTTGGGTCATGGTGTGTATGCTTGGGTCGTTGCTGTTCCAGGATGTAAATCTAAATGATGTTTTGCTGAAAGTATAACAATACTGGTACATGTACAGTAAACGTAATTCGCACATGGCTTGATGTGCAATTGCTTGTGTGGCATTTTTGCTGGTAGAAAGCATAGGTTGCTATGCCACTACATAACTAAACCCATTCATGTATGATTCCTTCTTTTGTGTATGGTTTTGAATATCCATAGTATATAAATATTGGGTAAATGGGGAGTAAATGGGGCATTTTTTCTTTTTAAGATCATGTTTCTGTCGTCCTACAGCAAGACATCTCAAGATGCAGCATCTTACCGAACTTAGGTCGCTCGTGACGCTGCTTCCACGCTTCCTTCTAGCTTTGTGCTGTCGGCATATGTGGCTGGCAGTTTTGGGAGGTACGTTGCATTGGATGATCTCTTTGCAAAGCACCTTGGTGAGAGCAACGGGGGAGGAGCAGCAAATCAATGACTGGAAACAACAGCTCATCAAGCAATGATTCTGCTTCTCCGAGCTTGACCAACGCGTTCCTCGTTCCTAGTTGCACAATATTGTGCACATTGGAACATGAACCTGGAAGTGAATTGTACTGCCTAAGAAGGAGTTGAGTATCAAAGTCTTGCTCTTCTTCTGCGTGATATACATACATGCATGCGCATACATATTTCACATCCCGAAGAATGTGCATATTTACAAA
This sequence comes from Cladocopium goreaui, assembly GCA_947184155.2. Classification (NCBI taxonomy): domain Eukaryota; class Dinophyceae; order Suessiales; family Symbiodiniaceae; genus Cladocopium; species Cladocopium goreaui. The sequence goes on along the minus strand of CAMXCT020006571.1, from coordinate 194,754 downwards.
TGAATAATCAGATATAATAAGTATCTCTATATATCTATCTCTCTCTCTCTCTCTCTTTGTACATTGTACATATAGAATCATATATGTATATATACTTATATATATATTTATATGGTGGGTACACGTGCAGTGCAGGTGCAATCAGGTGCACCCGCATTCAAGAGAGAAGGGAGCTCCCATTAGATCAGAAGGGTTCTCACTACTTTTTTTCTTTGGGAGCTGCTTGGGATTTAGTTTTTGGTTACCCCTGTGGGTTGCCCGTGTTGTCAGTGGGTCAGCGGCCAGTGGGGTGGAGTTTGGCCACGTGATTTTTCTTTGATTCTAGATCACCACCTTTGGTTGCTTCACCGAACCAAAAAAAAATACAGGCGACATATTTACACCATTTTACACCATATGCCATCAATAAGTATGCCAAATATAGTATTTTAGATATCATACATATTTAGATAGATTCATAGATCGATGGATGGAGACACCGTAGGTGTTTGGACATTCCAATCGGGCGACTTGTTCATGGCGCAATCGGCGGAACTCGTGGTCTTCTTCGCGGGCATGGCACCTATGCATCGGAGTTATGGGTCGATGGGATCCGATGAGGATGTAACATGAAGTGTTGGTTATACGAATGATCTTGATATATCTTGATGAATGAAGCTGGGTTGTAGGGATACATGATTGCCCCACACATACAGAATAATGATGTAGTGGGGATTGTTATCATCTATAAATTCGGAATCACTCTTAAGCAGCTACTACTATCATGGAGTGACCAGCTGAAACGGGTGGCTAACCATTGACCCCAATGGTAGCCCTTGCAGTACCCACTTTCAGCCTGATCCAAGTGTTTTTGCGGTGCCAGGGTGCCAGGGTCAAATTTGGTGACACTTTCGTAGCCGTTCCCTTGTAGTTTGCTTCACTTAGCTCCAAATTGTGGCAGCCATGAAACAAAATCATTGAAAGCTGAATTTCGTTTGGGAGTTGCTATTTCTATCCGTCTCTAAGTTCCCCGGCTGTCATCCCGGCTCCATTTCTAAGACATATTGTCCACTGGTGTCCCCAACAGACTTGGTAAGAATACCCCGCGGATTCCCGGAATCGAGGTGACCATGCGGCATCAAATGTACGAGAACGCATCTCGGAGAGTACCACGGTGGTTTTGTGAAAATTAGTAATTTGCCATATACCAGTCAATTTGGTAAAACCCAAAGCACTAAACCTATAGTTTGGGTATGGTTTATACAACCAATTTGTGATCATTTATGGTGATTTGAGGGATATATATTTTTAGTGGGTTCGCATGGGTTTACCACATTATATCCGGATTAAGTTGATCATGACTCTGTCATGACGTCACTGGAATGATGGTTTACATATGGGGAATCATCCCCAAATGGCCGCTTGACAACAGCTATTTTCAGGTTAGTCACTAGTGAATCACTCTATTTCAGGCAGAACATGGGGTAGTTGAGTAGGAAAACTGCTGACATAAACGGGATGTAATGGGATAGTATAACCAACAATATATGATTTGGGTGTTTTTATTTGGCATAGCTATGGGACACAGCCCATTTAGTTCGATGATTTGCCTATTTCGTAATGGTTATTTTCCATAGCTACAGCTTGCTAGAGATGATTTGTTTCTCCCAGACGAACAATGGAAGCTCCCATTCCAGATCCCATCGTTGAAACATGTTGAGTTACTGGAACTAGGTGACTCCAAAACCAACACGCACCGGATATGGTTGACTCTGAAGCGACGGATTGTTCAATATCTTTTAACACATTTTAACACCATCCCATTATTTCCAACACCCAAAAATAGAGCACACTTTTGGGCCTACCTCATGAAGACACATTGAAATATCACCGTTTCTGGTGAAGTTCACACCTTTTATTTTTGTCATGTTTGCGGGTTATCACATGTCATACTCTCCGGTAATCAAACATGGCGATGTAATGTGAAATTACATGAAAGTACCATATTTTGAAACATTGTATAGAAGGTATTCCACCTGAACATGTTTTTTCTCCATAGTTTTCCATTGCCCGCCATATCTCATTTGTGTTTCAGTGACTTCAAGATCATATACTGGCTTTTTTGCTCCATAAAGAACAATCGGGGCTATGGGCTATAGCAGGTTTTGACATCCCGGAACTTCAAAATCCCTGCCCTTCCATATCAACTACCCCCCAGTTGACCACCCTGGAATGTATGTGATGTATTCATGGGACTCTCAGAAATGGGATGTTTACTAAATGTCAATGTATATATGTGTTGTATCTATTGTGCACACACATGTATGTATATAGTATATATATATATATATGAATTATACCGACCTCACTGCGCCGCCACTGGAATGATAGTTGATAAGGGGACTCATCCCCCAAAGATTCTCCAGATATCCCCATTTCAGATGCACTTTAAACATGTTTAAACCCTCCATTGGACCTCGGGGACCTGGTGACAGGTGCGGGTCAGCTTGAGTTTGCAGAAGCGCTCCATCGAACTGGGTGCCGTGAGCAGCCTTCTCTACGGTTTCTGCGACGCGGTGCCTTGGAAAATCAGCGAAAATGGAGGTTTTAGTGGGAAGTTCGAAGTACATGGCGAATTGTCCATCGCGCATGTTTGATTACGAGAGGGTATGTACGTTAGTATTGAACAATAGTGTTATCTATGAATTACACAATTATAAGACAAAATAATGTGCATATAATTATGTATATTTATATAAAGATATATGATCATGGTATATCTATATATGCTTATTAGTTTTTTATTATTGCACATGTTGATTTGTGTATGATTATATGCAAACAAGTGTATATACATATATATATATATTGAATAACTATAATATATTTGATTTTATTTTGCATGCACAAATTTGTCATATATCTTATTCATGTACATTATTGTGTCGTTTTATGTGACCATTACACATTGCAAATGCACACAAACAATGCATACATGCATGCATGCGCGCTACATACACACTTACTTACTTACTTACATACATACACACACATACACACATACACACATACGCACATACACACATACACAGATACATACATACATACATACATACATACATACATACATACATACATACATACATACATACATACATACATAGATACATAGATACATACCTACATACCTACCTACCTACCTACCTACATACCTACATACCTACATACCTACATACCTACTTACCTACTTACCTACTTACCTACTTACCTACTTACATACTTACATACTTACATACATACTTACATGCTTACATGCTTACATACTTACATACTTACATACATACATACATACTTACCTACTTACCTACTTACCTACTTACCTACTTACCTACTTACCTACTTACATACATACTTACATACTTACATACATACATACATACAATCCCCTCAACTACTTAAGGTCTAGAGTACCCAGGCCTCCAGGCTTCAGGGGCCCAGGGTCTAGAGTACTTCCAGGAGCACTGTAGACCCTCCGCATTTAAGGTACTATAGACCCTTGAGCGTGTCTATGTTGGACATGATATATGGATGTCCCATAATTTTCTGTTTTGAAGATGTAAGGCAGATCTTGTTTTTTCAAAGGTCTGGACAGCTTTTCTGGCAATCATCAGGACAGGTTGGTTTTGCTGACCATTGTAGCTCTAGACCGTTGCCAAGCTAGATTCCCCAGTTCTTACAGAGGTCTGGACAGCGTTTCTGGCAATCATCAGGACAGGTTGGGTTTGCTGACCATTGTAGCTCTAGACCTTTGCCAAGCTAGATTCCCCAGTTCTTACAGAGGTCTGGACAGCGTTTCTGGCACTGATCAACACAGATTGGTTTTTCAGTGACTTAATATAATTTGTAGTATTTTCGAAACATAGTTTATTTTCAATATTCACTTGCATTAAAATAGTTTTTTTTGTAAGTTTGATTTATTTATGAAAATTATATATTTATATGTTGTTTTGATTTTTCATTTTTTCTGATATTTTTTTAAATAAGATTTTCAGATTCTTATTGATGTTTTCAGATGTTTTTCTGATTTTTTTTTCAGATTTTTTTTTTAAAATCTGATTTTTTTAGTTTTTTTTCTGAAATTTTATTTTTTTCTGAAATATCTGTGAAATTTTCAGATTTTTTCTGATTTTTTCAGATTTTTTCTTAAAATTTGAAATTTTTAGATTTTTTCTGAATTTTTCATATTTTCTGAACATCTGAAATTTTCAGATTTTCTCTGAATTTTTCATTTTTTTCTGAGAACTGAAATTTTCAGATTTTTTCTGATTTTTTCTGAAAATCTGATTTTCAGATTTTTTCTGAAAATTTGAAATTTTCAGATTTTTTCTGAATTTTTCATATTTTCTGAAAATCTGAAATTTTCCGATTTTTTATGTTTTTTTTTAAAGATTTTTTCTGAAAATCTGAAATTTTCAGAAATTTTCTGAATTTTTCACATTTTTTCTGAAAATCTGGACTTTTCAGAATTTTTCTGAATTTTTCATGTTTTTTCTGAAAATCATATTTTTTCTGATTTTTTCAGATTTTTCTGAAAATATTATATTTAATTTAAATTTGAATTTAATTAAAATCTGAAATTTTCAGAATTTTTCTGATTTGCACCATTCCTGAAGTGTGGATGTTCATGGCAAGAGTCCAAGAGCACTGGTGAAAAACGTGTGACAGCAGCGAAGAAAAAAATGAGCGAGAGAAAACATGTTGTTTGAAACATTTTTTTTGGGTATTTTTGACGCATGGGTAAACGTCTTCAGACCTTCAGCATCTGTAAAGTCGAAGGGTCTAGACCACTGCGCTTGTTTTTCCTGATTTAGCTATGGAACTCTTCTTCAGACCCCGTTTTTAGGGTCTACAGTGTAAGATCCAGGGTCCCAGCCAAGTAGCTGATGGTATTACATACATACATACATACATACATACATACATACATACATACATACATACATACATACATACATACATACATACATACATACATACATACATACATACATACATACATACATACTGTACATACTGTACATACTGTACATACTGTGCATACTGTGCATACTGTGCATACATGCATACATGCATACATGCATACATGCATACATGCATACATGCATACATGCATACATGCATACATGCATACATGCATACATGCATACATGCATACATACATACATACATACATACATACATACATACACACATACACACATACACACATACACACATACACACATACATACATAACGCTGTGGTTTCTTCTTCATATGAATGATGTAGAAATATGTATGTATGCTGCCATTTAATTGCATCCTTGGGGAAAAACTTTACAATGCAGATGGAATGCCTGCAAACCACCTGGGAAACCCAAGAAAAATAGTTCTCAAAATTTCAGGCCCAGAGTCCTTAGATGGGCCACCAATGTGCCCCACATCCGGCATTCTTCAGTGATCCTCAAGGTTGGCACCCAGTTCCACTGTACTTAGGTGGTCGAGCTGGATGATGAGTTGAAGATTACGAACACCGCGAATCAGCTGTCAACCATGCTCTTGTAATTTGGCAGAGGTTGCCCACTGGTTTGCCGTTGCGGGGTGGGGCCCCTCGATTATGTTTTTGGGGTGCCTGAGAAGTGGAGGACCTTGAAAAATGGCCACCAAGTCTGATGACTGCATGTATACATTTGGGTTTGAATATACACATAGATCATAGATCATACGGTGCAGTATTGCCAGTATAGCCACAACTCCATAATTCAGCGGAAATGGCTAAAGATCACATAAAGCCGCCGTGGGTTTTCTTCGAGGCGTAGCCTCGGGAGTCCGCCGCCGAATCTCATGGGAAGTGAGTTTCTGCGGCTCTTCCTCGAGGAGGCGGGCCGCCGGAATCCGCTAACCAATGTGGTAAACCCAAGATGGTTCTTACCAGCCATTTAAGTGGCAGTGGGGATGGTTCATCGTTGAGTTTACCACGATGTAGTTGGGATTTTAGTGACATTTTAGTGGCAAGAGTGGAAAGAATACCGAGAAACACTATATACAATAATAAGACCAAGGTTGTTTTAGTTTGGGGATGCCGCATAGATTTGTTATCCCCCATTCAGCATTTTGTACGGCATACGGCATACGGGACAATGTCAATCCTGGCTTAATAAACCTTGTTTGATAAATTTGGTGGATCTGGGGAACATGTCTAAAACATTTTAAAACAGTGATGGATTTCTAATAACATAGTATGTCCAGACCAAAGCCAACCCATTAGGTGTGAGGTCAACATAAGTGAGTCTGGAGTGATAGACCAAACAAGTACTATGGCCAATGAACTATTACCGACTAGCAAGCCGTAATAAAACATATTGTCATTGTTTGTCTATATTACCGCAATTTCCTCTTCAGAACTTCATACACATCAGTAAATATTTGTTGAGATAATTTCCGGAGGCAACGAGTGTTCTTTCCACGCATGTATGTATTATATATGTATATGATTAGTATACATTTATTGTTTATGTAATTAACTTTTGAAAACATAAATCACATATAAGAGAAACATATACATGCAATTATATGTGTGTGTGTGTGTGCGCGTGTGTTTGTTGAAGTCGTAGGTAGGACAGTTTTTGGACAAACACGACGAGTAGGGCCGATGTCAGGACCGCGGAGTGCTCAAGAGTTCTTTATGTTCCACCAGTGTCACCTCTCGCGTGTCGGCGCGGATGGTGGACGCTTTGGGCCTCTCGGCAGCGGGAGACCCCTGCTGTTTCGACATCCAATGGGATGTCAATGGGAATATGTGGCACCGAGAAATGGGATTTTAGGGGATGGGACTTGTGGGGTGGGGATATTTTTCGTGACATCGGGTGCAAAGGGAAAATCATTGAATACTATGGGCGTATGGGATATTAAGGGATATGATGCGGATATGGGATAGAATATAGGAATATGATGGGGTTCAAATGTCCATATGCTGCTTGTCACTGACTTGTTTTGGTGAAATTAGACCCTGTAGAGATTTGTGACAGATCATGTCGAGGCTTGTTGGGATGTCCATTTTTCATCATTTTTCATGAGGCTTATGGGTTGTTGATCACCACCTACACCACCAGGAGCCTGATTCTGATACGGCGATTCCGAGGCAGCACCGTGCAACTGGAGCTACTTCATACCTCGTCGCTTGTCTTTTCTGTCCAGTTGGATGGTTGGATCATGTTGGACTCTGCATGACTCTGCCAAGGTTCCGAAACGAAGATCAGCAGACCTGCCGTTTGGTGGGCATGCGAGAATTACAGGTGGGGACTTGCTGCCAAAATCCCATGACTTGCTGAACACAAAGTCAAGTCGCAGAAGACTGTTCCATACTGTGTTTTATGATCCTGCTCTATCTTGATGGCAAACCTGTCCGTCACCCCGGGTGTGCGCAATGACGGGTCCAGAAGACATCAGATGTGCCAGAATATGATGGAAATATATACTGCATGTATAGTACATGTACCCTAGGGTTCCAACTATGCAAAGACATGTCGTTAATTGGACCACCTTTAATCTCCACATTTAATTTCAAAACAATGTAGGATATCATGTGAATATATCCCAACACCCATCAACTGTCCATTTTCAACCATTTTGAGTCGCATAATAAGTAGTGGATTGGACACAGAAACCTCATCTTGAGCACGACATGGTCAACCTTCCAAGGCAGGGATGCAAACAAAGGTTGTTCACGCCTAACAAAGGTCGATTCCTAACCACCTTTGTTTGCCATTGGGAGGACTCTTAGGGTGTATACATCAGGATATTTTTTGTTGACCTACAAGATTTGATTCATTTGGGATCCTATATAGTATATCTTAGTGGGTCCTGTAAATCTTGAATAGATTTTGAATTATAGTCGAGTCTATAGTTGGCATCAGTTTCCACAACAGAGTGAGAAGTGATGACATCTTAGACTCCTAGGCCTCTCCCTGAGATCATCTCCAGGAAGCAGCGGACGTGGCACCGTTGAAAACACCACGGGCTGGGATGGAGTCCAACATGTCGTTGCTGTTCGATGCCGCTGTTTTCTGCGTTGGGTTGGCGTTGAGACGGGTGGATGAAAAAAGCATGCGTAATAATGATTAATGATGATGCAAATTCATACGTGTTTATGTGATATTATGTGTACTATGGTTATGTGTATATTATGTCTATATTAGATATATGTGTGTGTATATATGATTACTGTATATATATATATATGTGTGTGTGTGTGTATGCAATTGCCTGTTGAAACTCACACACACACACACACCGTGAGAGAGGGAGAGCCAGCGGATGTGCCGGTGTGTGTGCATGATGACAGTTGTGAATCGAAGTTCATCCTCAAGCCATAAGAACAGGAGGTCAGCTGCAAATATGGGAATCTAATGGGCAAGACTGCGTGGCTGGTTGATAGGTACTTGGTTATTTGGCGTGATACATGTTGCAGAATCGACTTGATGGTAAAATATCCGATGAATACTTAAATGAAACATCTTGTGGCTGGGTGGGACCCTCTGTGGGTGACATCTTGAGCCGACGTCCATAATTAGTGCTGTTCCTCCCTGGATGGGAAGCGGTAAAGAACACACAGACATGGCTTACCAGTTGGGCATCAAAGGAAAAAATAAAAGGATCATCATGCGCTGGACGCAAGCTATTCCAGACAATGTTGGTTTGTTCAAGAACTTTCAAAGATGCACGATAATTACAATGATTTTGCGCTGCTTGGGCGGGTGCTTGATCTGGAAACGCAGCACCGCAGCACCATGTTTAGATTGGTGTAACCACGTGCCGTGCTTCGAAACCCAAGTGCTCCGTGTATGGTATAACTCACTACATACATGTTACAGCTGGGTCAATTCGGTCACTTTTTCTTTAACATATTTAAAATCATCTTGGCCAATGTTGGCAAACATCCCATATACATCCATATGCACGTTTCGAACTGCAGCATAGGAGTGCTGTGCTCGGCCCCAGCGCCCCAACTGAGGCCTGCAGTTTCGAGATCTTGGGTGCCACAGATGCCTTCAAACGCATGATGCGCGACTTTGGATCTTTCATGGTCGCGTGGCATGCAGGGTTTTTCTTGCTGCATGGGGGATGGCTGTTGAGCCTAAGCTCGAAAAAAATGTGTCCAGATCGCATGGCCATTGGAATTTCAGATGATGTTTTTAAAGAACAGCTGCGCCTTGCTCCTTCTTGCTTGTTTCGCGAGGATTCCAAAAGGCATCTTAAAGCTACCAAGACTCGCTGGCAGGTGTATTGCTTTTCGCTGGAATACTGCGGATTCAGAGAGAGACAATAACATACGCAAACCTGACACAGCAGCTTATAGCCATGCCCCAACAAAATAAGGGGATTTCAGCATTTCAACTTGGCTACACAGTATGTGTCAACTGCCTCCCTGACTGTTTCCTGCACAAACTGTACATTTTTCTATTCCCGCATCATAGAGTGAACTCGGTGAACTCTTATCCTACCTGGAAACGGAACATTTCCTAATATATATAGATGATATCCATTGATAGGATGACTTCAGAATGACTCCCCGTAATATGAACAATGCCAAGTGCAGTACCCAGTTTGATTGTGAGCGAGATTTTTTGTTTTTTTCTGGCCACCCAACATGGGCTGGTTCTTTTTATTTTCACCATAGATGATCAAAATGAATGCAGAAGTGGGCACTAGGATTCTGCATGATGCTTCAGTAGATG
>CAMXCT020006571.1:177500-180000 GCA_947184155.2 Cladocopium goreaui | reverse complement strand
ATTAAAACATACAGCAAAATGTGGTCGATTTACGTTCTATCCGAAAAACCACCGCAAACCAACATCAACATGAAACATGCACGCACACACACACACACACCTGACCATCAAACATAGTGCATCGAATGTTCAGTTGCAATGCTTTCGACACCCATCGACACCCACAGACGGACGATGCTCTACACAAACACAGCCTTTGCCCCTGACAAATGCATATAGTGCTATGGAAACAGACGATGTGAACAGAAACAACTGCAACTTACTATATGTTTCTCCTTCGGTTGGCGTGAATGTATGTTTTATCCATGCTTTGCTTCAAACAATAATGTTCGGAAATATGTCTACCCATGTGGACACCAACAGATAGAACAGTCCAAAGTCAATCAAAAGATAGATTAATACAGAAAATACAGAAACTATGATAAATGATAAATTTGGAAAAAAACGAATCAAATCTAAGTTTCCAGAAAATCATCTGCACGTTTGGAAACAAATTCATTCACTCATAATTTATTGACTGGCTTGTATGCCACTCATTGCAATCAAAACGGTACAAAAGATTGGCTGGAGCCAGCAAAGCTGGCACTCCATGTAGCTGGAATATTCTATCTGTTGATTTTGAATCATTTTGCATATTAAAACATACAGCAAAATGTGGTCGATTTACGTTCTATCCGAAAAACCACCGCAAACCAACATCAACATGAAACATGCACGCACACACACACACACCTGACCATCAAACATAGTGCATCGAATGTTCAGTTGCAATGCTTTCGACACCCATCGACACCCACAGACGGACGATGCCCTACACAAACACAGCCTTTGCCCCTGACAAATGCATATAGTGCTATGGAAACAGACGATGTGAACAGAAACAACTGAAACTTACTATGTGTTTCTCCTTTGGCGTGAATGTATGTTTTATCCATGCTTGGTTCAAACAATAATGTTCGGAAATATGTCTACCCATGTGGACACCAACAGACAGAATAGTCCAAAGTCAATCAAAAGATAGGTTAATACAGAAACTATGATACATGATAAATTTGGAAAAATCATCAAATTTATTTTTCCAGAAAATCATTTGCACGTTTGGAAACAAAATCATTCACTCATAATTTATTGACTGGCTTGTATGCCACTTCTTTCAATCAAAACGGTACAAAAGGTTGGCTGGAGCCAGCAAAGCTGGCACTCCATGTAGCTGGAATATTCTATCTGTTGATTTTGAATCATTTTGCACATTAAACATACAGCAAAATGTGGTTGATTAACGTCCTTTTATCAAACAATTTGAAAAACTCTCGCAAAACGCAAAACCAACATGAAACATGCACACACACACACACCTAACCCTTGCTAACCATGCCTCATCAGACATAGTGCGTCGAATGTTCAGTTGCAATGCTTTCGACACCCATCGACACCCACGATGCTCTACACAAACACAACCTTTGCCCCTGACAAATGCATATAGTGCTTTGGAAACACACGATGTGAACAGAAACAACTGCAACTTACTATATGTTTCTCCTTCGGTTGGCGTGAATGTATGTTTTATCCATGCTTGGTTCAAACAATAATGTTCGGAAATATGTCTACCCCATGTGGACACCAACAGACAGAATAGTCCCAAGTCAATCAAAAGATAGACTAATACAGAAACTATGATAAATGATAACTTTGGAAAAAAAAAACGAATCAAATCTAAGTTTCCAGAAAATCATTTGCACGTTTGGAGACAAATTCATTCACTCATAATTTATTGACTGGCTTGTATGCCACTTCTTTCAATCAAAACGGTACAAACGATTGGCTGGAGCCAGCAAAGCTGGCACTCCATGTAGCTGGAATATTCTATCTGTTCATTTAAATCATTTTGCATATTAAAACATACAGCAAAATGTGGTTGATTAACGTCCTAGTTGTCAAACAATTTGAAAAACTCTCGCAAAACGCAAAACCAACATGAAACATGCACACACGCACACACCTAACCCTTGCTAACCTTGACTCATCAGACGTAGTCAATCGAATGTTAAGTTGCAATGCTTTCGACACCCATCGACACCAACAGACGGACGATGCTCTACACAAACACAACCTTTGCCCCTGACAAATGCATATAGTGCTATGGAAACAGACGATGTGAACAGAAACAACTGCAACTTACTATGTGTTTCTCCTTCGGTTGGCGTGAATGTATGTTTTATCCATGCTTGGTTCAAACAATAATGTTCGGAAATATGTCTACCCCATGTGGACACCAACAGACAGAATAGTCCAAAGTCAATCAAAAGATAGATTAATACAGAAACTATGATAAATGATAAATTTGGAAAAAAACGAATCAAGTCTAAGTTTCCAGAAAATCATCTGCACGTTTGGAAACAAATTCATTCACTCATAATTTATTGACTGGCTTGTATGCCACTCATTGCAATCAAAACGGTACAAAAGATTGGCTGGAGCCATTAAAGCTGGCACTCCATGT
>CAMXCT020006571.1:107500-162500 GCA_947184155.2 Cladocopium goreaui | reverse complement strand
CTAGGTAGCGAATTTGACTTGGAACTCGGTTACGTAGGGTTTCCATATGGGGGACATCTATAGTTCACCTTCATTGGGGTTTATAGACCAACTTATAGTATAATAACACGGGGGGCACCTTGTACCACCTAAGATGAAAAGCGGTATGTTTCACCACCTGCTATCCAATCAGTTTCAAGTTATATACAATGGTGTTTCATGGAATTAGTTCCAATGTGACGAGATTTGCAGCGCCATGTACGTTTGTCCAATGGAACCAAAGATACGAACTGATTAGTATGGCGCGAAAGATGCCGAATGATGATTCACCACTGCATATGACTATATTACAAATAATTTCTCCGATTGCATTTTAGATTCCAATACGATGTACCTTCGGTAAGGTCCACAATTTAATTATTTTGTGGCCGTCCTTCAGCGAGGAGTCCGGTTCTTGCGTGTGATAGACCCATATGCGAAAGCCCTGGCGAAGGGTAGGTGAAAATGATTTGGATATGTTTGCATTTACACCAATGTAATGTATATATATATATACATATAGAGGCAACTTTTGATGCACTCAGCTGACAGAATGACATTTTACTTGCGGGCCCTGCGTCAAGCATACAATTCATTCAAAGTATGGTTGGTGGGTTCCTGTAATATTGGTTCCTTATGTTCCTCTCCAGTTCATGCATGTTTGAGCTATGTTTTTTGGGCTGGCTTGAATTTGAGAATTTTGAGACCATCAACCAAATTACGTTGCTATATGATATTATTTATATTTACCTATATTCAGGTCAATGTTTTCGGTTCCTGCGGTAAATGTAAAGTACATTAAGGTACCAAAGATGGAGCATGGGGGTATTCGCAAGTCTCCGGGTCGCAAGGTCCGGGACACACGGATATTTGAACGCCAGGGATCCATGGTTGAACCCAGGCTCAACCACACAAATCAAGTTGTTTTCATGCATGTGTTTCGGCAAAGTCATATCCTTTCATGGTTGAACGAATGTCATGTATTTTCGTTTAATATGTATTAATTTAATTTTGCATAGAATATGCATATACGTGAATATGCAAATTTAGTATCCTTTTATGGTCAAAGCCAGGATGCCAGGTCGAGTTGTTTGCAGAGCGTTTGGACGGTTCAAACTTCCGCGATCATAGCAGCATCACGCGCTCGGCCAAAATCTGCGGTGGGGTCAGGGTTTAAACAGATCCGGGTCTCAGCAGACATGTAGGAATACCTTTGTTTAGATATCTTCGACATTTTAAACCTTCAATCCCGCACACAGAGATTCTTAATCGAATTTACCTTGGCGATGCCATCAATACATATATATGTGTATACACTTGTAATTACACGTATACATGTATATATATATATATATATACATGTATACACAATATGTACACATATTTTACGTATAACTAAAAATGCATAAAGACAATATTTCATTGAGATTGCAAAACGCGCGTTATTTGAATTTCAAACACGCAGCCCCTTGCAGCCACTTGCAGCCACTCGAGTGGCCGCAAGTGGCCGCTCCATATACTTCCAAGCGAGTGGCCGCAAGTGGCCGCTTTCGGCCAAATCAATTTTCACCCTCAAAGCAACCCCTCCCTGAAAGATTCTGCTCAACAGATCAGTTTGAACAATTTTGGAGGACAGGAAATAGTGAAAATTTAAAAACTCTTTGCTTCGAGCGATCCCCGCCGTGGCATTTACACTGCCATTCTATCTGGCACAAATTTTGGCGGTCTATCTGGATATGTTCTTGCTTTGTCATACATTCTGGCATTCTATACTTGAATAATGTGGAGTAAATCATACCCACTTATTCATTTATAAACCCTTCCTTTCCGGTCAAGGTCCAGTAGTCCAACGGCAAAGCAGTTTGTAAAACACTTTTCTAGGAGCAGTGCCTGAAGTGCCTCACTGCTGAAAGACTGCGTCAGCGCTACTGTGGGAGTACCGTGCTCCAATTTTTTTTCAGCATTATGCTGTGTGTGTGTGTCGTCAGGGCCTCGGCATTTTGCATTGAGTATAACCCAAGACTACAATTTGAGTTCTGGGCATTTTGCTTTGAGTGTTCTTCAGAAGTCTTGCACTTTGCCACGGCAATATCATTGACTTGACTTTTACAACTTGATTTCATCAGCTTGCTCATTGTGGAATTTGATTGTGATTTGCCTTGAACCTCTTTTGCAAGAGCCAGCATTTCTTTTGTGTTTCACCGCGGGCTTCTTTGGTTGTTTCACTGTGTCATCAGCGGTGGTTTCAAGCAATTGCATTGGAATTTCGACTTGTCTCTTTCAGGTTGGAGTGCATTTTGGCTCTTGCACCTTTTGCAACTCATTGCATTGAATTTATTTTCTACATTTGAACGTCCTGCGCCCCTCACTGCGCTTCAGTGGGAAGGGATTGCTTGGATTTCTTTTGGACTTCTGAGCCTTTAATAACCACCTTCTTTTGGCTGCTTCAAGCGCCACAGTGGGCAGACTGCTTTGTATTGTTCCTTATGATCACGTGTGGAACGGTGTTCTGTTTGCGGGCTTTCTTTTCAGTCATGTCAAGTTCAGATCCAATGTCAAGTTTGAACATCAGTTCCGAATCGGCAGATGTTTCAGTTCCTGCCGGAACAGTTGCAGTCTCTCAGGCAAGATCAGACAGTCGTAGTTCCAGCTCGTCACGCCGGAACCGAGACTCAAAACGTCGAACGCCGTCGCAGGCGAAGAAGTCGGTGTCATCGATTGCTAGTCATTGCCAAAGAGTTCCCATCATGCCCCTAGTCCTAGTAGTCGCCCTGCGCAAAGCAGCTGCAGCCATAACTTCCACCGTTCTTTGTGCAAAGTTTTGTTGAATCTTCCCAGTTTGTTTTGGCGTCGCAAGGTAGCAACATCTTCAACATAGCAACACCTTCAATGTAGCAACATCTTCAACATCTTCAGCACAGCAACATCTTCAACATCTTCAGGGAGTACAAGTTGAATTGGATGCTTCCCCATGCGTAACGCGCACTATCGTAGCATGACGTGCGTGTACTACTACAAGAGAACGTCCAAGAGCGTCGCATGACGTGGGAATGCAATTCCAATTGGACGTTTTCAGCCCCACCCCACCCCACCGTGCAGGAAGACGTCTGTAGCGTAACATGATGCAACGCAAAGAAAACGACTAAAAGACACAAACGAAATCTAAGCACACATGCGCACAAAACGTTACGACGCCATCAAGCAAAAACCATGTAAGGTGCATCTTGACCCAAAAACATATTGTTTTGGGAACGTCAAGATGACAGAGAACAACGATAAAACACACAAGTAGACACTGTGCGCCGACGGCGAACACACCGTCTCGCGGGCATATAAAAATATATATATATACATATATATATATATATATTGATATTGATATATATATATATATATATTGATATATATATATAAATATAAATATGTACTTAATATATACATGTTTTATCTACTTAAATTATACGTAACACCAAATTTGCATAAAGACAATTATCTTAATACATACGTTTTACAGATTTTCCATATACATTTATATATACATATTCATATTTACATATTTACTCTCTTTCATTATATATATATATTTTTATTTATGTATATCAAATATTTACAAATGTACATATTTATATATATATATACATTTCTGTTTACATATTCACAAATATACATTTTTACATTTTCAAAATGACATTTTTCAAGCATCTATATATATATATATATAAATATATGTAGATAGATATATTTATTTACTCACTGAAATGTTTAATTTCATATTTACATATGTATACTTGTTTACATTTTTACATGTATACATATATACAAATATTATATATATATATTTGCATAAATACGCCAATAATCCATTTTTGTTGAATCACTACACTTTGGCGCAACAGCTTCAGAAAACCAAGGCAATTTGCTCATGGCCTGGCCCCCACCCTTGCTCGAACAACCGGATGAATCATGTCCCGTACCGAGCTCTTGGCGAAAGCCTGTGGATGCCGTGCCGTGAAAGCCGATGACCTTGGGATTTTCACTGGCACATATTATCTGGTTTTGGGTCAAAATGGGCGTACCAAAAAAAGGGCGTACAGTATAATTACAGAAATGGCTATGTAACTTTTAGGTCAAGGGATTTCGGGGTGCCCAATTGTCAGACAAACCCAACATTGAGGCCAGGGACCATACATGGTTTCCAGTTTTTGTGTAAGTTATACAGTTTCTTTTAATTTTTGGCATGAAAAATGTATAAGTGTACATAACACACAGAGAGAGAGAGATATATATATACCATGTGGTATGCCATGTGTACCTCTGTTTTGGGCAAATCCATCTGAGGAAGAGACAAAAACCCCATCCCCGCATCAGTCTTATATTGCTCAAGCATGTGCATTCCAACGGCCCGGCACTAGTTCTGCATGTCAGTGATTTTGATCATCACATATCTTCACTTTTATAAGAGTAATCCCATCCAGGTAATGTTACATACCTCCCGTATGGACCCCCAAAATTAACATATCCAAGGCTACACTAGATCTCTTTGGATGGTATTGATCATTTTGGGGAAGGGAATCAGTGTTTAGGTGATCCGGGAAAATCATTGGTCCTTGGTGACTGGTAGTGGTCATTCCTAGATCCTAGGCTAACATTTTGAATAATCATGGGCCAAGGGGCATTACATGAATTCTATATGACCAGAAATCCCGATAGAGGGACCATGTCCATAGGTGACAGGTTATATTTTCATTTGGAACATATCTTTTGTGAAATAGCTATGGTTCAATATGTGTGCGTGTCGATCAAACTGTCATAAACATGTTGTAGCACACAGATGGGCTGGCCACTTGACTATGTCACCGGAGGTCACCGGATGCGAAAAAAAAACAACCTATTATTGCATATGGCCCAGTGTCCATTGCCAAGTTGGATCACTGTCCCTGGTGGAGCAGTAGAAGCGATGAATGGAACAAGAGAGCAGCATCCGTATATATTATATACGGGGTTTTCCTACAATATGGGTACCCCAATGCATTGGCTTTCCCATTGAAAATAACAAAATAACCAATATTGCATGATTTTGTAATTTAGGGAACTGCTATATACTGTAAACATGCAGTTTAGTTCAGACTGAACAAGTGAATTCTGAGTACTGTGTATATATATATATATATATAATCTAATTTTGCTTCAAGAATCAGGCGCCCAAGAATCGCCCCACATTTGTCGAAGCATGCAAGGATAAACATTGTTGGATAGCGTGATGAGAATAGCATTGTGTGACTATTTGAACGGGTGGCAGTGAACGCCGTGTCATTTTGATGGACCGTACAATACGTTTGATCTTGCAATGCGCAGGTGCAACACTTCCTTCTCAATGCTCCAGGGTGCTACTTGCTGATAGAAGCCCGGAAAAAAAAAACAAACAAACAAACATAAAGAGACATTGGGACATGAATTTCATCAGAAGTATGGTCGATACTCGGGTTGTCGCCTTTTGCAGTGGATGGTCAGTATATGCCACTATTTTTGAGAATCCGCATTGCACACACAGCATGATTGGATATGATTAGGAGGTCCCTACACCTTTGCCCACTTCAAAGGTAATTTACTGACTACAGCAGATGTGTTTCCAAGTTGTTCCGAGTTCCGAGTTTGCAGTTCTAAACATTTCTCCCAAGCAAGGATAAGTACTTTGTTTGTAATTATTTTAGTAGCCAATCTCATTCATAGGATTTTGGAGATCTCATATCCAGGCTTCGGTCAAATCTGCGGAGCATGCACCCAGCCTTTTTTCGCTGAGAGGAAGTGATTTTCAGGGTAAACCTTTGGATGTCCCCTACTGGGCCCTTGCCGATTCCTCCAGGTCCCAACTGGGTAAACAGCATGCAACCATTTCTGACCATTTTGCATAAGTACAAATATATATATATATATATGTACGTATGTGGGCGCTTGCCAGAAACCTTGCCAGCACTAGGTGGGGGGATACCCAAAAGTGGAGCCATTGTAAGAACGGAAAGTCGACCGCCAAGTTTTGGCCAGAAAAGGTTTTTACCTGACATACGTCACAGGTGCCACTAGCTGAGATGGCCGCCAAGTGGATTTCCAATCAGCCAACCTGACACAGTACACGCTCATGTCATGTGCTTTGGTTAATATGGTCTGAGTCGGCCCATGTTGATTAGGAGCAATTTGGATCCACAGTTGGACATTTATAACTTTGGAAGAAACATCGGGGATCGCTGGCTCAAGTCCCATTTCAAGGTCTTTGTTGCTTTTTGAAACGCCATAATGCCATAACCCGCCATATGATGTTTTGGGGGATGGGCGGCGGCGCCTGAAAACGGTTCAACCAATCATTTCGCCGACATAAATCCGCCACGCGTCCGCCACACGTCCGCCACGCGTCCGCCACGATGTCCTCACAAAAGACGTTCCACGCCACCAGTGCTGGCGTTTTGAGTGAGCGCAGAGATCTGCTGCACGGCACACCTTTTCATGGGGTTTTCCCCATAAGTTGTTTGATGTTTTTTGGATGAACTTAAGCGGCCAGTGTGAAAGCAACAACATGTTTCGAAACTTTGGAATGTATTGTATAATGATGAAACCAGTAGCTGAGGAATAGGGTTGGGATGCCCATGAGCGAATTCATCGTTGGAGGTAGATCCCTTCACAGTGATTCTACCAGCCATTTTTGAGGTCCCTCTGAAGTCAAAACAAGACAGGTGACCAGGAAAAAATTAAAGGACCGGATAACCCCACATGCCAACTTCTTCCAACAAGCAGTAAGAGAAAGGTAAAGATGGCATGGGGAAAGCAGGAAAGAGAAAAGAGATGGTGAAGGATTGGTGTGGAGCAAGTTGTGTGTGGAAGAGTAAGTGTGAGTAAGTTGTGTATGGACAAGTTGTGTTGTATGCAGTATGCATGTATGTATGTATGCATGTATGTATGTATGCATGTATGTATGTATGGATGGATGGATGGATGCATGGGTGCATATATATATATATATATATGTATACTAAGTCACCAGCAGATAGAATATTCAAAAAACACTGGACAACAGATAGAATAGGCCAAAACGCTTTCAGCAAATCCAACAGATAGAATATTCATTATAAGCAAAACAATAAAGAAATTATATGATTTTGATGGTTTTAGCAAGCAAATCAAGAGATAGAATATTCTCACCTGCAAAAATGATGTATCCCTGAAATCATTGATTCTCTATGGGATTATTGCGATAATATTGCATTTGTGTTTCAATGTTTTCCATACCTTAAATCATTGATTCTCTATGGTATTGCTGAGAAAAATGATGCATTTGGTTTCAGCGTTTTCCATGATGTTATCTTTCTGAAATCATTGACTATCTATGGGATTGCCGGGAAAATGTTGCATTTGGTGTCAATGTTTTCCACAATATTGTATCCCTCAAATGATTGAATAGTTATGGGGTGGTTAGGAAAACATTGCAAGTTGCTGGAACTGCGCTCATCGTGCATGCTGTGATCCACAATGACATGCATAAAACACAACACTATCCCATAGGTTCAAAACACACACACATATATATACATATATACACATGAATCCAACAGATAGAATATTCCAACAGACCAATGATACCAGTGATGTTTCCTTCTTTGATGAATATATTGATATGAATTTGTTGATTTTTTTGATATTCATTCTTCATCGAATAAAATATACCATTGAAAATGCAGAAAACCATATATATATAATATTATATATATAATATATATATATATATAATTATATATATATATACACGGATCCAACAGATAGAATAGTTCAGCTTAAAACCATGTAGGTTTGGAGATATATTTCCATAATTTATAAGCTCGAAATATCAACGATTTCGTATATATATACACGCAAAATCAACATTTTGCTACTCATCTTAAACAGATGGAATATTCTCACCTGCAAACCAGGTTTCACCCGCAAAATTGTCGATCTCTGAACACTGGATAATATTGTATCTGCTAGTATATGTATTTATGTATGGTAGGTCCGCAGGCACGCTTATTTTTTCCACGAGCGGAGCGGCGGCATGGGCGTGATGAGGACGGAAAGGTACCTGGCTACAGAAAGATGCGACCATTGCTTCCGAACATGATGCTTAGGAACAGCAGCAACTGAACGATGAAGTCGGTACCTGGCAGCAGAACAGAAAACTCCGGCTCTCATGAAGACTGACAGATTGATAACAGACACATGAGCACCGTCAGCTGCAACAGCACTAGCAAAGATGACGACATCGCAGCGTGGTGGACCTGCCAAGCGACTGCGGCAAGTGCAGTAATGTAGCTCCCACTGAAAGCAGGCAACACAAGAATAGCGGCAACCGATTGCACAGAAACTGTTCTGATCTGTCATGAACGTGATCTTTTTTTCTGTCGATCACATGGCCGCGTTAGGCGCTAGATCTTCGCACGGCGCGTCAATCCATGCAAGCCAAATCAAGCCAAAGCTATAGCTCCCTTGGCTATCAACGGTATATACTGCACAAGGAAGCCGGATCAAGTCCAAGACAAGGGAACAGCCACATCGAACACCACGGACAACTACGGACAACCGCGGACGTTCACAAAGTCCAGAAAGTCTCCTCCAGTTGCACTTCTGCCATATAAAGCCAAGCGGCATATTGGCAACGACACCTCCGCTGCAGACTCCCACGCGGCACGCAGCATGCCGAGGTCGCCCACAGCAGTTTCAAACTGACTCTTATGGTACCTGCCGACGAAGGCATGAAAGTCACGCCAGGAGGTCCCATGTGGCACGACCGCTTCCAGCTGCAACACTGCTGCATTATTCTCCATAACCTTAAGAAGGGACCAGTCGTCCATGGAGGCCACGCATAGAAGACGTTTGACCCGGGCCAAGATGATGCAATCATCGCCTTCCAAGTCATAGACTCTGCCCTCTGTCTGCTCCAAGCACTCAAGACATGACATCCATGCTTCCTTCCAATCTCGAGGAGAAATCTGACTGTCAATTGTCCTTGGGCTTCCAAACGCTTCTTCCATACATTGGCGAAAGAGGCGCAAGGCAGTCAGAGAAATCGTAAGGTGAGTTTCCATTCTAATACCGGCAAAAGAGCAAGACATTTTACACAGCAAACATGACGAACAGTGAGCCGAGAGCTCCTGGAGCAGAGATCGATTTTTTCAGCTCTTATACTGTTACAAATCTGCAAGCAAACCTGGAATTTCTAATATATATATATATATCTCTCTCTCTCTCTCAACATGCGTATTACATAGTCATTATGATTGGTTGATGTCTACTGCTGAGACCACTGCTTTGAACAGTATGTAAATGTTCAGAAACGGCAGCATCTGCGCGATGAAGTCGGTACCTGGCAGAACACACATAACAACAGGCTGTCATATCTTTACAGAAAAGGCGACGTCATCATGAAGACTGTTAGTTTCAGAAGTAACAGTACGATCAAAGATCACGACGCACCAGAGTGTTGGGCCTGCGCGATGAAGGTTACCTGGCAGCAAACGTTTTCACCGTGCCGCTGGACAGCATCGGATCCTGCGCGCGCACATGCCATGTGATTTAGCAGCCCTTTTTTTTCCGGCACTGAGCGCGATTTCAACATTATGGGAGCGACGCCAGATTTTCGCACGGCGCGGCAATCTAGGCGCGCGCACCGCAGAGCCGCTAGCAGCGACATGGAATCTTCGCACGGCGCGGCAATCCAGTCGCTTGCACAGCAGGGCCTCCTCTTACGCCGCATCCTCAGTCATCGACGCGTCCTCCGGCACTGTCTCCATGACGCTTGCAAGACGCTTCATTGGAGTCCATGCCTGGTCGTAGGTGAGTGTTTGTGTTTGTGGGCTTTTGACTTCAGATTCATAGATCTGCAGCATGAAGTTCTTGACTGCCTGCACACGATGTGCTTCCACCGGCACGTGCCACAGCACGCTCCACTCGCCAGCATCTGAGGTGTGAGCAAGCACCACGAAATGCGCCTCGCCCACGTTGCCCCGCAGCAGCCATGCCACCGCCGATGCACGGCCAGCGCAACGCAGCTTCACCCGGCTCGGCGCACCTGTGGCAGCCGGGGCAGGCAGTCCACTGCGCATTGCAAGGCCAGACGCCGCGGCGCCCACGGGAACCAGCTGCGCCACCAGAGCCCGCCCAGTGCCGTAGGTGCCACGCCTGCCACGCAAAGTGAAGGTGGATGTCAGTGAGTGCCACGCCTCCGACGCAAAACGAAGGTGGATGTCGCCAAGTGCCACGCCTGCCACGCAAAGTGAAGGTGGATGTCAGTGAGTGCCACGCCTCCCACGCAAAGTGAAGGTGGATGTCGCCAAGTGCCACGCCTGCCACGCAAAGTGAAGGTGGATGTCAGTGAGTGCCACGCCTGCCACGCAAAGGGAAGATAGATGTCGCCAAGTGCCACGCCCTGCCACGCAAAGTGAAGTTGGATGTCAGTGAGTGCCACGCCTGCCACGCAAAGGGAAGATAGATGTCGCCGGGAACCAGCTGCGCCACCAGAGCCCGCCCAGTGCCGTAGGTGCCACGCCTGCCACGCAAAGTGAAGGTGGATGTCAGTGAGTGCAACGCCTCCCATGAGGACAAGTTCTGTGAGGACAAGTTCTGTGTGAGCAAGTTGTGTGTGAGCAAGTTGTGTGTGGACAAGTTGTGTGTGGACAAGTTGTGTGTGGACAAGTTGTGTGTGTGGACAAGTTGTGTGTGTGAGTAAGTTGTGTGATGACAAGATGTGTGAGGACAAGTTGTGTGTGGACAAGTTGTGTGTGAGCAAGTTGTGTGTGATCAAGATGGGTGAGGACAAGTTGTGTGAGGACAAGTTCTGTGTGAGGAAGTTGTGTGGACAAGTTGTGTGTGGACAAGTTGTGTGTGAGCAAGTTGTGTGATGACAAGATGTGTGAGGACAAGTTGTGTGAGGACAAGTTCTGTGCGAGCAAGTTGTGTGTGATCAAGATGTGTGAGGACAAGTTGTGTGAGGACAAGATGTGTGAGAACAAGTTGTGTGTGGACAAGTTCTGTGTGAGCAAGTTGTGTGTGGACGTGGGCCAGTTGTGTGATGACAAGATGTGTGAGGACAAGTTGTGTGAGGACAAGTTCTGTGTGAGCAAGTTGTGTGTGGACAAGGTGTGTGTGTGAGCAAGTTGTGTGATGACAAGATGTGTGAGGACAAGTTGTGTGAGGACAAGCTCTGTGTGAGCAAGTGGTGTGTGAGCAAGTTGTGTGAGGACAAGTTGTGTGTGGACAAGTTGTGTGTGAGCAAGTTGTGTGATGACAAGATGTGTGAGGACAAGTTGTGTGAGGACATGTGTGAGGACAAGTTGTGTGAGGAGAAGTTCTGTGTGAGCAAGTTGTGTGTGGAGGCGGACGACGGGCGGACGACGGCAGACGACGGGGGGACGGCGGCGGGATACAGAACCAAAAACAAGAACCCCACACAAAGATGTGTGGAATAATTCAAGATGACCCGTGCAAATTGTCGAGTTATGTATTTGATGTATTTGTTGCACGTTGCGACGGGCTGTCTAGGGTACATTGTAATAAGAAAAGGATGGGTACTGTAGAAGAGGGAGAAAAAAAAACATCCAAAACAAGACTAAACATAAGAACAAAGGATGAAGATAGCAAACATGAAAACTTTAATACATGAGGGGGGTCTCAGTATTCCCTTTTGCTTTCTATGTTGTTTGATGTTATTGCTTTCCCCTTCTTTATATAAGTCATACTGTATTTTGCACTCCTTCCTTTTATTTTGGTTTTTGTTTGGCATTTTTTGTGTTTTATTCCGAGTGCATCTTCGGGCCAAACCTCCCAAAATGGAAGTTTGGTACTCCCAAGAGACGGCTGGTTCTCTTTTTTGGCTCGCTTCAGTGTTGTTCAGTGTACTTGGACGTTCATCCCACTTAGTAAGTAGGTTGCAACCCTGGTTATAACTGGGCTAAGTAGGGTTAGTTCACTTATAACTGGGGTTATAACTCACTTACTAGCTGGGATGAACCATCAAGTAGGTTTTAACTTTCCACCTGACAGCCACTAGCCTACTTCAGGGCACTTGCAACTGCTAATTTGGTGCCATCTTTTGAAGTGAGGAACCGCCGCGGTTTCGCTCATTGTCATTCGCCACCTTGCAGAAGATAAAGTCTAAGCTGGAGCGTTAGTTGCGAACCTTTCACTAGGGCCTAGGGGTACAGCCTGCAAGTGAGCTTTGATACATGGTATCTATGATGGCTTTTCGAACCGGCAGCAGCGGCTCTCCAAATTCCCGGAGCTGGACACTGCCTCCTGGATCTCCTGGCAGGTGGGGCACGTTCCTGGGAGGGAAGTGCCACCAGGGGGGCGCCCCTTAGCGTTTCACAACCGGGCTTCACCCATTTACAAGTGGGAGTTATGAACCACTCACTAAGTGGAATGCCACCCTATTGCCCTGAGGTTTCACCATGGGTTTTCCAAAGTTGTCCACATTTGTGTTAGTATTGTTAGTTGACATGATGGTAACTGGTTTAAATTTAGATGATTTAACTGTAAATGATGGTGATCAGGCGATCAGGCAGGGAATTTTCTTGACGTTTTCGGACCCATGGAAAGTTGGGAAAACTGACGGTTAATACTTCTGTGGCAACTATTCTATTATGGTCCTAATCATGACAAGAAGAGAAATGGGTGGTTTTTATCCCTTGATTTTTATACCAAGTTTTCTCCTGGTACCCTCAGGAAGTTGACTTGGTTCTCCGGAATGATCCAGAGAAACTCATCACCAATCTAGATGATTTTCCTCGCAAAAAAAAGCAGACGTTTCCATTGTTTTCTATATTTCTGGATTCTTTTGGTATATGTTTACCCCAGGAATCCCATCAGTTGCGCTATGAATGGCTCCCCCTGGCTCCTCGGCGAGCGGAAGCGCCTCAGTTGAGGCAGCCGCGGTCGTTTCAAACGTCGAGGCTTTGAATCGATCTGGATGAATTGTGCATGTTTAAAGCCCCCATTTTTAGATACTTAAATCGTATGTTAAATCGACATGTTTTATGATGGAGTTCGAAACATCCGCTTAAATCCCCATTTTCACAGCCACGTTGGTTTATAATTCCTAGGGTTTATGACAAGTACAATCGTGGCTCACGATAGTTAACGGGGTTGTAAACCAAGTTACAACTCGGGAAGCCAACCTTGCAATGGGGATGTTCAATTCCAGTCAACATAGACCCAGCCACGGGTCGGGGATTGGAAGACTACGTGGAAAGTAGCCGACGACCATGGGTAGAATGGGAGATTTCTATGGGTCTGTCTGGACATGGGAATTACCCCAACAAGATTAAGGGGCACGATATGTTTAGACAAACCTAGTTTAACCAAAACCAACCCTATCACATTTCTGGATAAAGTGGATCACGGCCTCATGTCGCGACGTCACATTCGAATGATGGGAATTGGATTGGTACGGCCGAAATATTCAGGTGACTCAATTAAGTTTCTCCAGATCGTTGTGCTCGTTGCAGTTGACAGTTTCCCAAAAAGCAGCCTGGGGCAGGAGTTTTTTGGCGAGAATGTGGCTAACTGACACCTGTTCAAACTGAGTATTTCAGAAGTGAAGTCTGAATTTCTTTTTGAGCAAAGTTGTTCCGATCGTATGACAGACACGCAGCGTCGTCCCAATCAAAGGCAGCTCTTCGCCCACAGTCCCAGGTTGGTTGATGAATACAGGGGTGTAACCTCCCCATGTTTCACATTTGCCAAAATGATCCCTCTCCCAAACCAAACTGTTGTGTGTGTGTTTGTGTTTTAGGACATCGTTGAACTTGATGTGGTATTGCTTTCAATTGTCATTTGTTTTCATCACTAATCTTCGGATTATGATGCCCATTGACTACAAGCTTTCAGAAATGTTAATGCATCTCCAATTCCGACTTGCCTCCATGTAGTGTCCTTAGAGGTTACTGTAAGTTTCATGATTCTTCATGGAAGATTCATCACAACCTGACCCCGGGTCAGCTCAGTATCCATGGTCGGGAGTTTAGGGACATCACTTTTGGATGGCTGTTGGTAGAGGTATACTTCTGATCCAAGTCTCTCATTTTGGTGTGCGCAAAGGTTTCATTCCAAATCTGACTCTGCCAAGGTTGAGGGAAACATTTACATACCTTTGCGTGAACCAAAAAAAATTGACTATCACAATTGCTTGGGATCATGTCGTTTGTCCTTACTGTGTATGTTCCTGTGACGGCTCTGTAAGATTTGTCCCTTCAAATGCGTATATATAGAGCCTACTGTAATTAGGTCAGGCACGTTTCCTTTCCATCCTGGTTGCAAAATATACCCCGAGCCCTGAGTTGATGAGCGCGCTCGGAACATGTTGTTCTATGTTTTTCTTTGAATGAAACAACACGCCGTTTTTTTTAACCCCCAGTGTGTGTCTCGCAGCATTCTTCGCACCCTGCCTAGCTGCTGTTTCCCAGAATTGGCCACTGGTGCTGGCTGGTCGCGTTTTTGGCTGATGCAGAAATGCCAAGGGCGACAGACACGTTGGTTTCTTTCAGTCGTGCCACTGAAAAATGGCTGGTGCTGCCTACTGGGGCGATTTACAGAGAAGTTTGATCCATTTTCTGGCCACCGTTTTCAGTCAAACATGGTAGATTTCACCAAGTAGGAGCAGGGATGTTGCGCAATAAGAACGAAAATAACATGAACATATATAAAGGACCACATGTTTCTACAAAATGGGTCATATAAACATTTTATATAACCTGTAAGCCATCCGTTTTTTTAAAGGTTTTACGACAGCAGCAACACCACACAGTACTTGATCAGTACCTGGTCAATAGCTAGTCATCGCCCGTGTTGTTTTTTGAGGTCATAATCCAGGCACAAACAGTTTGCAAATGTTGGGGATGAACCCAGCGTATGGTTCTAGAATTGAGGCCTTTTAAGCTGGTGAGATTCAGTTTGTCGGTGCGGCGAGTTATACGGGTTATCCAACTTTGACCCCGAGCTTTCAGAATTCCGTGTGGATGGGTGCAGCCTATAACCCATTCCACAGATTTCACTCTAGACATCAGGACTGGGTTGTTATGCCAATGCTAAATAGGAAGGTTCT
The DNA here is from genome assembly GCA_947184155.2 of Cladocopium goreaui. Lineage (NCBI taxonomy): Eukaryota > Dinophyceae > Suessiales > Symbiodiniaceae > Cladocopium > Cladocopium goreaui. Next base: position 147,364 of record CAMXCT020006571.1, on the reverse strand, counting down.
TTGAACTTTTTTTCCGTCCCACTATCACCTTGACGCAGATCCTTACCCTCTGGGAAACGACTGGATGGGAAACGACTCCGAGCTTTGGAGGTTGACCTACTCTTAAAGGAAAAACAAACAACAGGGTAGCGGATTGTTTCATGTTTTTGTTTTTTCCTGCTCTGTCCGTTTGCATTGCTACTGTATTACGAAAACCCAAGATTGCAGTTTTGCAATTTTCAGACAAACTCACAATTCCATTGTTCCAATATATATATATATATATATATGTGTGTGTTTTTTATATTATATATATATAATATATCGCAAGGTGGGCACACTTCCCTAAATCCGTTGGATCGGGTCAACCACACACTATGTCAAGCTGGAGAAAAAAATACGTTTCGCCATGCCCAGAAGAACCTGCCGAGAAATTAAACAAATCTGTGGGCCCATTCCTACAAGTCTTGCAGACCTTGCCCTTCCCATACAAAAAACGGGGATTTATGGAAGCAGCATGGGAAGCTGCATTATGTTTATATATATATATATGTGCGTTTGTATAAGAACAGTTGCCAGTGGAAGAGTGGAGTTCCGATGTTTGGGATGGGATATTAGAGGATGAAACCATCAGGGCACCCTAGAGACAGTTTGTGTTTGCAGAAATCGGCATTTCAATAGCCAAACGTAGCCTGAACTGACAAAGACTATCAAAATTCCAAAAGTTGTTCAAAAGAAATGGTTGTGCATATATATATATATATATAAATCTATCTATCTATCTATCTATCGATCTATCTATCTATCTATCTATAAATGATAGGGGGTTGTCTGAAAATCTGATACGTATAGAACCGCTTTTTTCAATGATTAATTTTCTTGATGAAATCTGAATGTTCCTTGCTGTAATGCCCATGCATCCACTGGCATCCACTAGCGCTTCCCTTCAGCAGGTGGAGCCGAACCACTTCACTTCCAGCTCTGCCATCAGCAGCGCGCCCTGGCGCCGTGCCATCGTCCTGCTGCAGGTGTGATGCAACAATAGGTGAACCTTTGGGGGCTAAAACTCACCAAATCCCCATCGAAAATTTGAAAACAACATCAAAATTATTACTCAAACAGCATCAAAACTTGCTAAAACCCCATTAGTCCCATGTTTATCCCTCTTCAAAATTGCCTGGGAGGGGCCTTGCAGGGCCCACTGGCACCTTGCGTAGGCCGGCAATTGCAGCCACGTTTGCTATGTTGCCGCCCTAGCCACCTGTGCCTCCTCACTGGCCTGGGCGGCTGGGCAAAAGGTGGTGAACCACCCATTAGCCAGTTTTAGGGTACCGGGGGTACCAGGGTTTTGACCATCTGCAAATATGTTCAAGGGTTTTGGGGATTTGCTTCCAAAAAGAAAGAATGGCTTATTTTACCTCTCGGTTATACACTTGTCGATGATCATTGCTACAGGGGCGGGTTAAAGGCGTCATCTGACTTTCATGGATTCTTGGGTCTTAAGGTCTTAAGGTCTTGAATCAAAACATATCAAAACTTCTTGGTTTGAACATGCCAACAGTTGCAGGATGGATCAAGGCCTGTCATTGCCATATTCGGGTCATGGATATCAGTCGATAGCAGCTATATAGTTTGGTGTGAACTGAAGGGTGACAGGGCTTTGCCTTGCCCCACCCACCGATTGCGATCAAATTTGAACATGGTTAGTGTTACGTCCGCCCTCCGAAACATATGAGCCCATGACATGCGATCTCCAGACCATCTGAAAAGACACAAAACTAGATGAAACACACATCTGCGTGCACATGTGTCGGGTCAAAGCATTTGCTCAACGTGTGGGATAAACAGATTAACAAATCCTCGTTTGTATACTGAGGAGACATCTGATGTCCTTACTGAGCATGCCAAGTCCAGAAAACATCTGACGTTTGTTGGTCCGCGTCCGCTTTCTGGTGGTAAAACATCAAATTTATAGTTTATTATCATGCTTTGCGTTGGTGAAGGTATGTTTGTGTGCGTCATATCACCATGGTTGATGGAATTAGGATCCTTGGTTGCAGCCCCACTCGGTTACCAGATCAATTTCCAAATATTTCTGCTGGTTAAATCCAAACTTACTGTAACCAAAAATGTGTTTTTTTTCATGGAGCAGCAATTTGCAGCCACCATTTTATAAGATTTCACAAAAACTATCCAGTGGTTAGAACGGAGCGGCTCGGAGCTAGGGGTATCGATATTCCCCAAACAACATGGGCAGCCAAGGAGCTACGAATTGAGTTTCCCAACCACATGATTGATGGTAATAATCCATTATATTTTCCTTGTTGTTGGTTTAAAATATTTTTAGACATATGCATATATATATATACACATATATATATATATACATACATACAAATATACATATATACATGCATACATATAGATATATATATATATATATACATGTATGTATATATACATTTACATATATATATATGCATATTCATATATATATATTTAATATATATATATATATATATGCCTATTCATTTTTTCACACATATACACTTACATTTACATATGCATTTACATATGCATATTTACATTTAGATATGTATATGCATATATATATATATGTATATGCATATACATTTTTTAATATATGTAGACATATATATATATATTTATATACATATTTATGTCTATATATATATAATCATGATATGACATATTTTAGTGGGATTTCACTTTATTTCCCAGGGGGTGGCTTGAGGTTTCGTTGTTGGTTGAATCCCCGGCTCGGTGCTGGGAGGCTGCAACGCTGGGATGCTTGGAGGACATGTTGCAGCAGCAGATGGATCCAGGGCCCGTGGAGGCCAAGTCCCCATAGGTTTTACTAAGATTACGAAGTCATGGTCCATGACTTGGATGAAACCAGGGTATCCCAGTATTGGAAAGCTTCCATGTAGACAAAACAAGACAATTATATAATATACATGATAACATTCATATAGATATATATAGGTATGTGATATTTAAGATACAATTTGCACATATGTATTTATATATATATAATTATAATTCTATATATATATATGTTGATAATGTAGATTATATATATATAGATATGGGATAATATATAGATGGTATATTACAGATTGTATGATGGTGTAGCACGGCCACAGGTGGGCACCTTAGCGGAGGCCTTGCACCGTGCCAAGGGTCGTGATGTAGCAGCCTGGCAGCGTTCGGAAAAAGGGCGGCCAGGTGGACATAGGTTTGAGCATAAATATATGTATACATATACATATATTGCATATCTCTATATTTATGTATATATGTATATATATATATATATATATGTATATATATATATGTATATATATATATATATGTAAATGTTTGTATATATATATATATATATTTATTTATGTATATACATATATATGTATTTTTTTCCCCACCTGCCAGGTGAGGGTTGTTAGATTTTATCAGAGCTGTTCTCCTCCTCCTCCTCCTCCGCCTCCTCCGCCTCCTCTGCCTCCTCCGCCTCCTCACCCGCCGCCTCCTCCTCGCAGTCCAGATCCCAGTGGGCACAGCCGGACCTCCACCGCGAGCTCCAGATCCCAGTGGGCACTGCCGGACCTCAACCGCGAGTTGTGCCGGACCTCAACCGCGACTTCCAGGTCGCAGTGGGCACTGCCGGAACCTCAACCGCGACTTCCAGATCGCAGTGGTCACTGCCGGACCTCAACCGCGACTTCCAGATCGCAGTGGGCACTGCCGGACCTCAACGGGAAGAATGTCAGAAAAGATGTCAGATAGAATGTCAGAAGATATGCCTGATAGAATGCCAGAAAGAATGTCAGAAAGAATGTCAGAAGATATGCCAGACAGAATGTCAGAAGATATGCCAGAAAGAATGTCAGAAGTTATGTCAGATAGAATGTCAGAAGATATGCCAGATAGAATGCCAGAAAAAATGCCAGAAGATATGCCAGATAGAATGTCAGATAGAATGTCAGAAGATATGCCAGATAGAATGTCAGAAGATTTGCCAGATAGAATGCCAGAAGATATGCCAGAACATATGCCAGAAGATATGCCAGATAGAATGCCAGAAGATATGTCAGATAGAATGCCAGAAGATTTGCCAGTAAGAAAATGTATAAATGTCATGGCTGGGATCACACGAAGTAAAGTAATTATATATATATATACACACAGTCAGCTTGGAGTAGATAGAAGAAAAATCGCTCATCTAGATTAAAATGAGATGAATTTTGAAAATTACCATATTCTATTATTCTATTTGCTTCAGCAGGATTATATATACATAGAGTTGTTAAATTGAAAGGATTAACACTAAGCTGCCCACTTAACAATTGCAAATTATGTTGTTTAAATATTGCTTGCGTGGAAGTAGATCAGTCGTGAAGAGTTGATGATGGGATTAGCATCCTACTTCTAATGGAGGAATGTAATAGTTTGTTTGTTCACATGTATCCTGCAGCAGTTGGTGATTGGTGTGCCCAGCATTTAATATCCACAATTCAATCCTTGTTCAACTTGGTTGGGGTTTTCAGTCTTTCAGTGATTCAAATCTCAAATATTTTTGTGGACTTTCACCCCAAAGTCCGGAGATAATTAGCCACAACATGCCTCAACTGACCTGACCCGGGTGTTTCAGGTATGTGAACAGTGTTGTTGGGCGACATGTGATGATTTCAAACGACCTCACAGATGCCGTTCTTAGGGACTTATTTGTTTACATACAGATTTGCCCATAGGATGACCTGGGATGTTCGGCTAGCTGGCAGGCATGGCAACTTCTCCGTTGCATGTCGCAGACAGCATGGAAGGCCTGACGCTGTCATTGCCCGGTCATGTGTTTTTCTCTCCCCTACATGATTTCTTGGCTAATGCACATGCTGAATCATACTCGCACATCCATGGCAGCTTAAATGCATATATATATATATACACACATTCATATACACATCATTTTCCAATTGCAATTGCACGCATACTGTAGATATTTACAATAATTATTATACCTACATTTCCCTAGTGTGCATATTTTTTGCCTTTGAAGGAAGTTCTGCCTTTTGTGGTTAAGGCGACTTTACTCGACCGCGGGCAACTTTTGTGATTTCAAGTAAGTAGGGCTACCTGTTTGATGGTGGCAGAAATTTCTCAATGTTTTTAAGTCTAAATATGCCAATCCAAAGATATATAAGGCATTTTTTCCACCAAATTCCTTCAGATCTATGGGTGAAACTGGGTTTATAGTTGTTTGGAAGACTTCGCCAAACTGCAAAGCAACCGTTGGACAACAACACAGGGCAGTAGCACAGCCCACACTTTCTTACCTGGAATGTATATATCCTCTTTGATTTTGGGCTGTGGCCAATGCAGGGCATTAGGCCTAGGCATGGTCATTTGGATCTCTCCCGCAAGAACAGGAAAACTAGCTGGAATGCCTTTGAATTGGGTTTTGCTGGAATTTACAATAAAAGAAAAATACGTAGCGGGCGACTTTTCCTGACCAAAGCCCGACACTTTTTTGACACATGATTTCGCATTGGGGCAGGAGCATATTCCAGTTAAAACCCATCCAAGGCCAAATTCAAACATGTTCATGCCAGAGCAAACTCTTGCAATTGCAACAAGCCAGTGTGTGACAGCTTCGGATAAGAACATGAAACGGATTTAAACGGTTTGGCTTAAACACACAAACTTTACTGGGATCGTTTAGCTAAGCCAAGAAATGTATTGGAATAATTTGCAAGCAAAGAAACTTGTTGGGACAGTTTGGGCAAACCAAGACACATATGATGGAAATGTATTGGTGTAATTTGGGTAAATCAAAACATGTCTAGTAGAGTAGTTTGGCTAGGGCAGTTTTGGTTTCATGATTTCCCGACAGGCGATTCTGAAGACAAAAGGCGACTCTGAAAAAAATGAACAGAAATTTCTGCCTTTTAGTGCAAGAGCAACCCAAAAAAAGCATACCTGGAAGATCTATACTATTTTTTTGGTAATATATATATATATACACGTATTATTCATCCAGGCATGTGGATGTTTCGCATCACATTTTCAGAGCACGTGCTGCAGCTCCCAGGAGCCCCAGTGCGAAACCACGCTGGACACGCTGGACACGCTGGATGGGGAGATCTTGAGCCAAAGCGCGGCTTCCGGGAAGCGGAGATGAGTTGGAATTGTGATCATATGTATGTCATATTTAAAATGATCCTGAAGTAGGTAGAATACGGTGATTTTATGTAATTTTAAAAAATCGGTTCATTTTGAAGATGTTTCAATTTTCCGAATTCTATCTACTCCAGGATCATTTTTCGATGTTTACTGATTATTACTATTACTAATACTAGTATATATATATATATATATAAATACTTACCCATGTACATAGATATGTGGGTGTGTATGTGTGTAGGTGTATATATATATATATTTGTGTGTTGGTCTTTGTTATGTTTGCTTTATCGATTATATATTACATAATTAAATATGTACATAATCTGTTGTACTGCTTTTGAATTTTGGTGGTTTAGCCTTTGGGAAGATACACGAGAAACTATGTCTTTACAACCAATGACAGAATCTCCGCAGTTGTAGTTTTTGGTTCGGCTGAAAAATGAACCAAAGGGGAAACGATGCTATACACATAACCCCAACATGGTGAAATGAGGTATGCGTGTTGTTTTTCCTAACTCACCAAAACCAAAATGAGCCACAAAAGCGGGAAATTGTATATACCTCACGTCTCAAAAAAACGCACTGAGTGACTGAATGGGGAATGAATGATTGGGTTCCAAAATGCCATCAGTACATGCTGGAATCTGTATAGGTGTTTGTTTGATAACTGCTGGTCGTTTCAACTCACAAGGGATACACTGTGCAAGTGATTCCCTCTGCGAGGGCTACAGAGTTGCTGACATTTTATGAAATTACCATCCAGCCAAAAAAACAAGCCACGGGGCCCAGTAATGATATTATTACTGTTGTTGGTTACTATTCAGGGGGTAAGCCGGGTAGGGATCATGATGGTTTGCCACACTTCCATTGGTCCAGTATGTTCTCCAGGTCTTACAATATAACTCCTGGATACTCTTGGTTTTTCTCCGTGTGTGTGTGTGTTTGAACATTGGGTACCCCCAACCTGTCTAGTGCATACACATTTTCCCTATGGTAACCTGCATTTGTATCAGTGCGAATCCGGCTTCAGACACCCCCATCTCCTAGTCTTGCTGATATTGCCATTGTAACCCCGATCTCCATGATACCCATTGATATCCCCATTTGGCCTAGTTAACTTCACATCATTTTCACATCTTTCATCAAAAAAACACATGCAATCCATGAATCCCATGAATCCACAATGTTTTCTCGTGAGCTCCCAGCACCGATCCAGGGCCTGGCATATTGGTGGCCAACAAGCCGCAGGGCACCTCTACGGAAGGGTGCGGAGCCTCACTTTCCGTCGGTTGCCATTGGGAAAACTCATTCTTGCAATGATTTCACATTTTTTTCTGCCCCACCTGCCAGGTGAGGATCTCTAGATTTTTATAAAGACGCCACTCTTCCTCCTACTCTTTCTCCTCGTCTCCTCATCTGCAAGCTCATGCTGTGGACCACGCCTGGGCCCGAACACCATCTCGCCAGCTCCAGATGCTGTGTGGCACGCCCGGACCCGAATGCCAAAAAAAATGCCAGAAAGAATGTCAGATAGGATGCCAGAAAATAAAAATAGATAGAATGCCACGGTGGGTATCACTCGAAATAAAGGATTTTTGGGTGGTGCCAAAAGGAAAACAATGGAACATATTATTTTCAAGATGATTACTGCGAGGTGCTTCCCCCCAAAGACAAACGATCTTCCCGTGAAGTACATAATTGTTGGGTTTATATAGTTTAGCTATTGATACCCTCTGGAAGTTGGAAAACTATCCTTGACCCTCCACAAGGCTTACCTGTGGGGCTACTCCTGTCTTCAGGTCCAGAGAGTGGGTCAACAGTGTAGGCTCAATCCAGATGCAGTTTGAGCAGGGTCGATATGAAGAGTGGGAGGCATATTGACAAAAAACGTGAATCCGACAATTGGTCAGCTTCGGTTGCAAACAGCAGAATTTAAGCTGTTCATTTGTTTGATCATGTTTGACCGCTGTTTTGCAATTGGCTGGTCAATTTTAAATTTGCAGAGTGAAACTTGCGTTACAAGATTGTGAAAAGCCTGTGAACACCATCAAAAAAAAGTGGTGTTTGACTCAGACGATTGTTCGACTAAAAGTCTGACAGAACATTTGATGTGACACTTTGCGCGCAGTACTCGTACTTTTTTTCCCCACCTGCCAGGTGAGGGTTGTTAGATTTTATGTCAGTTGCCTCCTCCTCCTCCTGCCTCGTCCTCCTCTCGTCCTCCTCTCCTCCTCCTCCTCTCCTCCTCGTCCTCCTCGTCCTCCTTGTCATCCTTGTCGTCCTCTCGTTGTCCTCGTCGTCCTCGTTGTCCTCCTCGTCCTCCTGCTCAACTGCGACTCGCGATCCACAGTGTTCGCTGCCGGACCTCAACCACGACCATCCACGCCCAGTGTTCCCTGCTGGACCTCAACCACGGCCATCCACGCCCAGTGGTCCCTGCCGGACCTCAACCACGGCCATCCACGCCCAGTGTTCCCTGCCGGACCTCAACCGCGAGTATCCATGCCAAGGGTTTTCCTGCCGGACCTCATGTAGGAAGATAAAATGTCAGATAGAGTGCCAGAAGATTTGCCAGGTAGAATGCCAGAAAATATGCCAGAAGATATGCCAGATAGATATGCCAGAAGATATTCCAGAAGATATGCCAGATAGAATGCCAAATAGAATGCCAGATAGAATGCCAGATAGAATGCCAGAAGATATGTCAGAATATATGCCAGAAGATATGCCAGATAGAATGCCAGAAGATACCTTCTATCTGACATTCTATCTGGCAAACCTTCTGGCATTCTATCTGGCATATCTTCTGGCATTCTATCTGACATATCTTCTGGCATTCTATCTGGCATTCTATCTGGCATATCTCCTGGAATATCTTCTGACATATCTTCTGGCATTATATCTGGCATATCTTCTGGCATTTTATCTGAAATTCTATCTGGCATATCTTCTGGCATTCTATGTGGCAGATCTTCTGGCATTATATCTGGCATATCTTCTGGCATTCTATCTGGCATACCTTCTGGCATATATTCTGACATATCTTCTGGCATTCTATCTGGAATATCTTCTGGCATATCTATCTGGCATATCTTCGGCATATTTTCTGGCATTCTACCTGCCAAATCTTTCCCTGCCGGACCTCATGTAGGAAGATATGGGACAAAGAATGTGCAGAAGAAAGTTAGAAAGAATGTCAGACAAGTATGTGATATATTACTTGCGAACTTGCAGGTGTGTGGTAGTGTGATCGGGGCAATGCCACTTCTGACTTTGCGGGTGGCAAAGTTTGAAGCAATCAGTTTGAACAGATGACAGAGTCACTGGGGTGGACAGAGACATTTCCATTTCTTTACCTTTGGAGCTGTTTGCAAAGACGCTTGAGACAGGCAACATCTTACAGCAAGTTACTACAAATTACTTGAAGGGATCTCATGCTGGATTGATGCTTGAGACAGTCAACATCACACAGAGTTTCTATTGTGTATCACAGCTATGGTAGCATGGTGGATATGTGACATCGGAACATTTGTTGGAGCATTTGAGCCCTCATCTACTCGATCGCGGGCCAGAGGCAGGATGGACATCATCATAGAAGCATTCAGCAGGAGGAGGTTATGTGATCAGTAGTGTCTTCTTGCGTGTTTTTGTTTGCTTGGCAGGTGATGGCAGAGGGTGACCAATCTGCGAGTGCTGCGCAGGCGAGGAGTTTGAGTGGAAGTAAGCACATTGGCCAGTGGCTGCTTTCAAAAGTGTTGGATAAGTGATTTGGAAAGCAGCTTGTGCTTTGGGACCTTGCGCAGCAGCCGACGCGAGCTCAAGCACAAGCAGAAACGTGAATAAGATAATAGTGCTCAAAGGATAGGGAGATGAAGCGCTTGAGAATATAAATGTAGTAGGTGTATCTCTTCGAAATGTTTCAGTGAGAAAGAGTGGAGAAGTTACATACGATCTAGATATTTAGATGTCGCTTGACACTGCAAGATGGACACTGTCTTTTTGCACTTGGGAAGTTTGAACACATTGGGACTGAACTGGTTTTGACCGGGAAGGTCTTGTGTTTCAAGAGCCATGGCAAAGAGATCATGGCCATTTGGTGTCACGAGTTGGGATGACACTGTGAAATTTGCGCAGCTTTTGTTTGGTGTAGACGTTGCCTTTGAGAACTATGCAGAGAGATTGCCGCATAGATCGAATAAATCCTTCTTGCTATTCGCCAAAGGCGCTTGTGCTGAGGGAAGGCCCTTCTTCGAGATTGGAGATTTCATTGCACCACAGCTAGAAGAGATTCAACGTTGGGAAGAAAATGTTCGCAACAACAGTGCTCGCCCAACGAAATCGCAGCAGATGCTGAATGCTGACGGATGGACGCGGGTGACGCAGGTGACGCGTGCTCCGTGTCTGTGTCGCTCCATCTTTGGAGCTGACGCTCACCAGAAACACGTGCCAACTTCATCGGCCATGTGGAAAGCTGGAAGCAGATTTGAGAAATTATGGGACGCCACATTGATGAAGAACTATGAAGCTTTTCAGAATCGAGACCTGCGTCCCACTTCGCTTGACAAGTCGTGGCAGGTGTTGTGGAACTGGAATGATCACAACAAAAATTCATGGAATCAGCCCTCATTCAGATGAGTCTGCCACCTACAGCAATGTTGATCCGATCACGTCCTTTTCCTTTGGGCATGGGGGTGTGTTGACCTTGGGCCCCAAAAAAGGTCCAGTGACAAGGATGTTGTTCCAAGAAGGCGGTGACGCTTTGGTGATGGCAGGAGACTTCCAAGCAGAGTTTTGCCATGGTGTGCCGGCGCGCTCCACTTGGAAAGACTTGAAGTTGCTTCCTATGTTCGCTACAATGCAAGAGTGGGAGAAAGTTGGGCTGCAGCAGGAAATTGCTTTGCATGAAGGTGGTGAGCCAGAAGCCAAACATGTCCGTATGAATTGCACGGTCCGCTGGCACAGCACACATTGGGCTGGATGTCCGGTGCGGGGGCAGGAAGGTCATGGGACTCAACCGGTTTCGACTGGAGCTGCCCAGACGTCTTCAAGCTCTTTGGCGCCTGGCGAAGACCCTGTGAATGGTTCTGCTGGAGCTGCGGCAAGTACCCAAGGGACTCAACCGGTTGTGACTGGGGCTGTCCGGGTGCCTGCTGCAAGCGTGGTGGATCCAAAGCAGTCGCTTCTTTTCACTGGCATTAAGAAGCGAGGTGTGGAAGAAGAGGCAACGCCCTCTGTCAGCACAGTGAAAACATCTCGTTCGGGTGAAGGCTTGCTGCTGGAGCGCTCGGATGAGACAATTAAGAGTCTACTGGATTGTATTGAAGCATGCGTGCGACAGAATGATCTGTTTACGTTGGCCATTACCGGCACTCCATTGGTCGCAGCCACACAGGTGCATGCTGAGATGTTGGCGAAGATTGATGAAAATGTGAAAAATTTGAGGGCCCGGCTTCTGGCGGCATCAGAAGCCGTTGAAGCATGTATTGGGAGAACATTGCTCGCAGCATGGTGGAACGGGCAAATCGAGATGCGCAAGACCTGGATGTGCCGTTATTTTGTTTGCAAGCTGCTGACCAAAGGCATTCCAGAAAAAATAAAGCCATAGACAAGCAGCTGACGCATCAGCTGCTCACTGTTCCAAACCCGCATCGCACTGGCAAATTGCAAGGCATGCTACTGGTGCACGAGAACATGGTTGTGCGACTGGCGGATGTCTTGGCTCCACACCTTGGATTGGTTAAAGACAAACTGGCAGTGGTAGTGAAAGTGGATTTGCACCATGAAGATCAGAAGCGCCTGGACCGTCGTGAACCTGGATTCTGTCATTTTTTTCCGGACTACATGGCCAAAGGTATATGGGTGAAATTACTTAAAGGAAAGAATTCGCCCATGGAAGATGCTCTGTTGCAGACGTGGGAAGAAAAGTTTCAGAATGTGGCCGATCACACAACTGACGCAAAGACATTGTTCTTTGTGGAATTGGTGCATGCAGAGTTCAAAATTGATTTGAAGCTAGGCGAGGAAACGGAGAAAATTGAAGTGATTCGCTGGCAGTTCCCGCTTTTGCATGGCATGCTGCGCACTGCTTACAGCGCGCAAGGCTTGACTTTGGACGGAGGTGTGCTGGTTGATTTGCGTCGTGGTGGTGGCCTAGAGGATGCGGACTGGTGGCTAGCCATCTATGTCATGCTGACGCGTGCCCGCAAACTGAAGAATCTCATCTTGCTGGGGTTCACGGAGCAAGTGGCTTAGCGTTGTTTAGCGGTTGCTTGGTTGCTCTTGGTGTCTTTTTTGTTGCTAAGTTAAATGTGTGTGATGTGTTCAAGTATGCATCCAGTCTGTCACTGAAACTATTCACCACCATCATTGATGCCAAGGTAATAAGCTGGTTGACAGTGTAACCAGTTTTATTTTGGTTTTGGTTATCTATAAAACATTCCACCTGACCACTGAGTCATTCACATCCATGCGTGAACAGATCTGGTTGGCATTGGTCCTCTTGGTCCTATGTTTGTCTCAAAGCATCCACCTCGTCATTATTTCAATCTAAGTGATCAGGGGAACAGTGTTGCCCAGCGTCCCAGTTGATATCCACAGAATGCCTACAGAGGGAAAGCATACTAGTAAGGTTGCATACCCCATACGGGGGTTGTATCTAATAAGTTTTTCAAGTTCCATGATTATATATTTGTTAATGGTGTGTAAATTATATGTGGGCATAGTCGTGATAAATCCACTTGTAACAGCTGAATGGTTATTGTGAGCCCTTGGTCAACTTCCACAGCCAAGCGCCCCAGCAGGTTTATTTTTTGCTCAAAATCGTTTTGCCATCGCATCTGCAGTCTGTTTACCTTGCCATGGAAATGCTGTTAAACCCGCGAAGAATATTTAAGGACATCTTAAATACGGACTTGTCTACGGACAAGGTCTGATTATTTTTTGATCCAAGGTCCACGGACCGCATTGAATGAACCTCTACGGAGGTATTGTCCACGGACAAAGTAAACCTATAAGGAAGTTACATTTGTTCTATTTGGATGGATATTTGGTAGTTTTGGATGGTGAAGAAACACTGGAAAACATTTGGCAGGATGAATCATGAACCAAGATCCCGAAACACTGGAAAACCACTGTTTAATAACTGCATACATACCCCACAAAACCTGTTGATGAAACTGGGAAAAAAGATTAAACAACATAATAAATATTAAATGGGAAACATCATACATGAATGCTGGTATCCCTGTGGGGCTGGAAAGTCGCGCAAAAACAAATGGGTGCACTTTGTTTTTTTTCTGGCCGGGAGGCCATACAAATATATAATATGTATATTTTGTGTTCAGGCCGGGAGGCTATATAGAAATATAATGTGTATATTTTTTGTTCAGGCCGGGAGGCTATACAGAAATATAATGTGTATATTTTTGTTCAGGCCGGGAGGCCATACAGAAATATAATATGTATATTTTTTGTTCAGGCCGGGAGGCCATACAGAAATCATAGCAACTTAAAGCCACAGTCTGACACAGTGTGGGGTGTTGAAGCCTGGTGACTGGTTCAAAGCTGGAGTTGGAAGTGAATTCAATCAAACCTCACTTGAAAAACCAAAAAATATAGTGAGAATTAGTGAGATTTGAAGTGTCATTCATGCTTTGCACCTTTCAGCTGTATTCCCAAAACTTAGACCAAATTTCTACCAATTGTATTTGTCATGATATGGCTTCCCAGCCAATGAGTAATTACTGTACCGCAACCGACTTCCCAGCCGAATATATCATAATTGTACACTATGCAATACACATGAAACAATAATAATAATATAAGATACAAAATATCTTACAACCGGCTTCCCAGCCAAACTCAGCGCTGCATGGATGGGGATGTGAAGTTGGCGCTCAGGACAGCCGCCTGGCGCAAAGGGACAATTGATTGACAAAGGGAACACTGAAACTCAATCTTGGTAATCCTTTCGGGTCCTGATTGAATTTGTTGAATATGATTCTCAATGCGTGTTGGGTACCAACTGGTCTTTCAGGGAGGTCGACCCTAAACCGGATAGCAGCTCCATTTTTTTCAGCTTCCCAGCATGCCATTGGGGCAAGTTCATAGATCCATCATAGATCCATCTAACGGAATCTAACGCCAACACCAATCAGTATTGCTGTTTCTTCCTGCCAGCCATAAGCTGGCATCTAAGCTCAGATTCCATCCAATGGCGATTCGCCTCAGACCGAAAAGTAGAGGGGTCAACATCCGGGCATTGCACCTCCTTCCAAGCGATGTACTGGGCCATGTAGTTGGAGCGCACTGTGCGCATGTCACTGGTGACCGCTTCCTCCAGGAGCTCTGGCGACACCTTGAACTCCACATCCTCCACTTCAGGCTCGGGGTTGGGAACGATGGATTCAGTGGATGGCTCCGGCTCAGATTTATTTGACTCTTTGGGAACTCCCTTGGACTCCCATTTCGCGTGCCACACATTGGACTGATCTCTTTTGGCTTGCTTTCTTCTCTCAATCTCCACCTCTTTGGAGTTGGGAGTCAAATCCTTCAAGAACACCCGCTTCTTGGTCTTGGACGGCTTGGACTCATCCGTTGGAGGGTCAGCGGCTGCACCATCATCATGACGGTTTTCAACATCATCATGCTTTTCACCAGGTGTTTCAACATCATCATGCTTTTCACCAGCATGAGGTTCATTTTGTTCAGGTTCAGGGTCCGTCCCAAACAGTTCAGAGTCAGATGGAAGAGGACCAGTATCACCATGACATTGATCTTTTGGAACATCACCAGATGAAGAAGCCATAGCACCTGGAACATCACCTTGTGGAACTTCGGGGTACGGGTCCATGTCAAACGAAAGACTCATAGCTGGCATCCCTGCCAAATCCATTGATCGATGCTCCTGCTCCTGACCAAGTTTGGATTGATAAGTTGATAGGTATCAAGTGGTCAATGAATTTTCATGGGGTATAATGGGTATACAATTTTGATTTCACCAGGGTTCAACACATGCTAATTTTCCAAGCATATATTGTAAATATAATATAATATAACAAATGACATGTAACAACCAGGACTTGACTCGAGACTGCTGATCTCCTGTGCCGGGGACACTGCTCTCGCTTTCGCAGGTGGCGTGACGAACTCTTCAGGAGTTGGCTCAACAGGCTTGGCCATTGGGGTCCCCAAAGAGAAAACCCACGGTATAGGAGAAACCTTCGGGGCCTCAAAGGAGATCGAATGGAACCCTGTTGCACCAGGGTCTGGGGGAACAAAGTCAACCCCATCATCACCATCCTCCACTTCAATCAAGGGCGGCATGGATCACAAGAAACCCGGTCTAGCCACCCCCGGGTTGATGAAAAGCTGAAGAGAATCAATCGCAGTCACATCATCATGTCAATCTAAGTTCACAACAGAGCTATGTTCTTTTATGTTCTGATTGCAATCCTATGATGTGGTATGCAAAGCATTGATGTCTCAGCAAATCATTCAGCTGACGGCTGCTAGTGTGATTTTCCACACATCACATGGTTTCCGAGATCTTAGATGCCAGGTTGGGGCCTTGTTGGCAATACTCCCGGCAATTGACAAACGTACCAAAATTCATTGGCTTGAAGTAGCTGCATTGCAGCACTTATGCCAAATCCCCAAGACATATCAGTTGGCATGTGCCATAATCTCAGATGAAGTTGCAAACATTCAGAAATCAATTTTTTTGGCAACTAAATCTCGAAGTGAAGAAGTTACTGCATGTTTACAATTGGTTAAGTTTTCAAGTTGACACCTCAATCTGAGACCTTGGACTGTTGCCTCAAATCAAACGTTGGACAGCATCCTTTGCCAGAACCAGTGGGGCTTTCAAGTAGTAAAGCGGTTTGGCACCGCCAAGCGTCTTCTCACGCTCGTAGGCACGAAGCCTCCAGACCTAAGAATGGACCAGGCGTGGTGAGGGTGAAACCCCAAATAAACAAAGATTATGAAATTAATTTGATTGGCTTGTCCGGATTTCTGGGGGTGTTCATCATCTTAGAGTGAACCATCTTAGAGTGCCGCGGCTGGGAAGCCTATCATGCATAATATATATATATATGAATATAATATATATATATATATGTTATGTATAGACATAGATCATATATATACATATTATATATAATATAATTTAGGACCGGAGTATGTTTTTTTGACCCCACCCTGCCTTCTTCACAGTGCCACATGCATCCAAATCCTGCGCCATGAAGAAAGATGCAATGTTTGTCGGGCGCAACCCAGTGAACTGAAGTTGGTTCGGGCGCCACAACATCTTGCTTCCAGCTTTGGGTCGGATCTCGAACCTCAACTGGATACACATGTCCTTCAAGATCTTTAAGAGTCTGAGCTTTTTATATCAAAGTTCAGTCATAGTCAGAGTTTCCCATAAATAATACATATAAATTATATAATATATTTTATGTAGCAATGATGTATTATAATATATTTATGTAGCAACGATGTCTTGCAAGTAAGGAGCTGGTCAGCTGCATTGCCCTGCACTACAGCAGGAGGCCTGCTGTATTCATGCCCAGCCAAAGTGAAATCAACCATGCCACTGGTCTCGACCTGTTGCATGACTTCACGAAGCGTCTTCACAGGTCCATCCACTCCATTCTCCTAGCAGGGCCAGGAAAGGAATGGAAAGGAGATGGCTGTGACGGGATATGATGATATGTTGTGACTGTGATGATGATGATGATATATGATGATATGATGAAATGATATATGATTATATGATGAAATGTTTTGGCCCGGCCTCGAAAACCACCAAATCAGTGTCAGACCCGAAACTGCACATGACACCTTTGAATCCATTGGGGTTCTCCGAAACGTACTGGTCCACTTTGGCATCAAGGATCCATGATCCGGCTCCATAGGCGAGGCAAACCTCATCAGCTGGAACAGTGACTTCCGCAGAGGCCTCAAGGAAGAGCATCAGCTTGCCTTCAGTGTCAGGCGAAGCAACGATGTACGCAGTCAATTGCGGACTCCACTGAGTCTTTCCTTTCACATGGGCACGGTACTTCTGCTCAAAGGACCCCTTGTTCTTTGGTTCATCTGGGAACACGGAATCCCAGGAGAAGGTGGTTGCAGCGGGCTGACCAGCTTCGCTTCCATCTTGAAGTTGCCCTGGTGCTTCTTGCGCTGCAACTGCAAAGCAACGGTCGAACTCCTTCACAATCTGCCGCCATTCAGCGCCACGAACCGGGTCAGTGAGCCATTCAGTCCTGACATCACGTGGCAGCACCAGGCAGCCGTCCACAAGGCTGCACAACTTCAAGTGCGGTTGTTCTGCAGGAGATGGAATGTCAGCCTCTGGCGGCTCGGGCTGGTATTTTGGAAGCTTCTTCTCCATCGGTCCTTCACGGTTCTTCCACATGTCGAGCAGGAAAGTCTTGACAAGCGACAGCCCTGAGTTGAAAGCCCCCTGCTTGTCACTTTGGCTGCAGCTTGTGATGCCCAAGTTGATGCAAGCCTTCTCGACACAGCCATCATAGAAGGTGCAATTGACCAGGAAAATGGGCTTGGAATCCACCGAGCCTCAGAATTTTCAAGCAGAATGAGGGTGAGGAAAAAAGGATGAGGACATCAAAGGAAATATGATATGAAATGACATGTTATTTATTGTATTATGATATTAATATTTGATGATGATGATGATGATGATGAGGAGGAGGATGATGATGATGATGATGGTGTTTGAAGATGTTGCTGAGACAGTCCCACCAGTGCAGCAGCACAAACATAAGAAAGGCGAGAAACATCCTGCTGTCAAAGCTTGCAAGATAGCTGCAGGAATCTCACAGCCTCCAAGCCATTGTGCAGTTTCTTGGACATCGGTAAAATTGCGGCGCCCCTCGTGAGAGCTGAGAGCCGCCCCACCATTCGGGACGACAAATTCACTTTCTTGCATGGCCCTGCATGTGGTGGGCACCAGCTGATCACGCCAAAGCTGCGATGCGCAGAAGAAGTTCACAGACTCAGCATCCACCTGATAAAAGCTATCTAGTTTTTGGTCTTGACAGTTGGGGGGCTTTAAAAGAATTCGATGTAAATATCATAGTACCATTGGCTGGGAAGCCTTAATAAAATCTATTCATCATGGCTGGGAAGCCTCAAAAGGATCGCAACTGCAAACGTGGCTGGGAAGTCACTTGCATGGAAAGTAAAATTGGCTGGGAAGCTGCAGGAGCATAGTAAGTATGTATTTCAGTAATGTCATAGTACCATTGGCTGGGAAGCCTTAATAGAATCTATTCATCATGGCTGGGAAGCCTCAAAAGGATCACAACTGTAAACGTGGCTGGGAAGTCACTCGAATGGAAAGTAAAATTGGCTGGGAAGCTGTAGGAACATATATATATTATATATTATAATATTATATGTAGTATAATATATATATATATTCATATATCTCTTTGACTGGGAAGTTAATTCATGGATGCTTACTGTGTGATTGTTTTGAACCCCGCACCTTGCCAGCATTGCGATTGGCCCTGTGTGCTGTTCCTTTTGCAGGAAGAGTGGTGTCAGAGACACAAAGGAAGAATGTGAAACCCGCTGGCATCTCCCGGTTGTGGTGCAGCTGCGACAAGTCCATGGGCAAGAAGAACGTTCGAAATTCAAGTCTGTGGTTCAACAGCTTGTCCTCCAACTTCCTGTGATTTGGCAAAACCAAATCGAAAAACCACATTGAAAAAACAAATAACCAAATTGAAAAAAACAAATAACCAAATAACCAAATTTAAAAAAAAAAACAAACAAACAACCAAATAGAAAAAAGCAAATAACCCAATAATAACCAAATCGAAAAAAAAAACAAATTACCAAATTGAAAAAAAACAAATAGCCAAGATTCCGGATGTCAGTGCGCAATGCGCCACAGCTCACAGTCGAAGTCAGCAAAGGCAATGCCATGATGATGCAGGATCCTGTGTTGGGATATGTTGGCACGAAACCAAGAGTCAATGACAGAAAAACATAGAAACATGGTATAATATAAACAACAATTGGTCATAGTCACAACAGGTAATGACAACAGATTTAAAAATCATATTGGTATAATATATAATTTTACTACTATTATTACTACTTACTTTATGTTAAGACCGCAAAACCTGCAACTTTGGCGAGATTCCAAGAGGGTTTTTAGCAATCAACTTCTCACACCAGGTGCCAATCTTGTTGATGTCTTTCTGGGTCAGGACTCCCAACTTCGTAAGGTCCGCCCACCCAATCACAAGAACCTTGTCAGCGCTCACCTGGCAATGGAACGAATTTCATGCAGTTTTTCTCATAAGTTTGACTTTGGACAGAACCTGCCTGGGATCGCACAGCAGTTGCTCTGAGAATGGTGTCAACTTCAGGGGGTAATTCCATCTCCGGAACCAAGCCAGCCCAGCAATGATTCTCCATGAAGTCATCCACAACCCTTGGCAACGACATGTAGATCAAAAAGTGAGCTGTTTTGTCAATGGTTTGCCCAAACACCCAAAAAATTAACAAAATGACTCGACGAACAACAACAAAACACTGAATGAAACACTTTGAACATAATATCAAACGAGGGTCTTCTTTCCAGTTGCCAGCTGGGTCTTTTCATGGAGCACCTTGGCAACGTGCATCTTCCCAGCCGTCTTGTTCACCTCCACGTTGTACTTGCTCATGGCTTGGGAGTCAGCAGCCAGTCGAACCTTCACATCATTGAACTTGGCACTGGCTGCTTGCTCTTGAGCTGCCAGAACATCAGCCCCAGCTTCTGCTTGAAGCCCTGCTGGAATTGTCGGAGGTTCAATGATGTCTGCCCAAATCGCCAAGGACTGCATGCGAAAGTGAGGGCTCTTGGCGGCTGTGACAGCTTCAATGTCTTGGAAGTAATCCCTGGCCAGGGTGAAACTTGCTATGTTATGTTATTAATATTTTGTATATATATATTATAATATATATATATATATATTATATATATAACATAATAATATATTATGTACATGAAACTTGCTATGATGTGAATATGATACAATGTCGCAGTATAGTATTTTGATGATTTTCCTTAAAACTTGGTATTGTTAACTTGAAGGTTTTTGAGGTTTTCACCAAGGCGCTTGGCCATGAAAGCGTCCACCAACTTGCCATCCACTGCAGGGTCCGAACTGACCGTTCTTGCAGCTAAGCGCAAGTGAGCAAAAACACAGGCGAAGTCGGCCAGCTTGTCAAAATCATCTGGGCTGGCTCGCTTGCGGGACCATGCGCTCTGCTTGAGCCGTCGCGTGGCGTCCTGGAAGGACTTGACATGCAAGTCGATCAGCATGCCCTGAGCCAGCACCCCAACTGTGAGCATCTCAGCCATTGAATCAGGGACTCCTTTTGGCTTTGCTCCCAGAAGCCAACGCGTAGTGCGCAATTGCTCCGAAGAAAACGCGGAATCACGCCATTTCACAAAGGTGAGATGATTGATCATCTTCTCCCGGGTCTCCTGACCAGGTGTTGTTGATTGTTAGTTAATATCATGTCTGGACTTAGCAAGGCTACTTGCAATTTTTTACCAATATTAAATTTTGTTTGCTAAGGGCTAATTAAGGGTCTCAAACACATGTCCCCATGGTCCTTGCTGGTCCCAACCAGGATGTTGAGCACAGTCCGTTCCTTGTCATAGTCGATCTGGTGCTTGACATGTAGTCCAGGAGAACTGTTGAATTGGGCCACGATCTTGCGCAAGCGAGCTTCTGTGTTGCCAGTCATCGTCGAAGCTTGCCGCTCCATCACCTTGCTAAATCGCAGCGCGATTTGCAACACCGTAGGTGACTGTCGTTCCGCACCTCTGAAGCTGAGGCTTAAATTGCGAAACGACTGTTCGTCCCGGCTCATGCCCAAAGCGATCTCAGTTGAATCTGCATCAACAAAAGAAATCACGTAAGATCATTTCAATCACAGAATTGTGAAAAACATACTGATATGATTGAAATGGGGTACAAACCAGAAAACATATCGGGGTCAAGAAGATATAACTTAAATTCGGCTAGTAGCATGCATGGGCAAGAGCCAAGCTTTGTCCAGCACTCGTCCCAACGGCTGCAGATAGGCCACGGTTTGCTCGTCCGTCACATCCAGGTCGGAAACAGCTAAGCAAATGAATGCCACACAGCTGCAACGAGTCCAGCCCTTCACCATGTCAATGGAAAAAGGTTTGACCTCCATCTTGCCAGAACCTTGGATTGGTTCTGGGTTGAAGTTCGGTTTTCTTAAGTTCCAATTTTAACTGAAACATGGTTAATTTTCTGAAACATGGTTTTCTGAAACAACCACTTGACATCAAGTAGTAGTTTAAAACTTTAATTGGCTCTCTTTTTTTCCAGCACAGCACACAGCTCATGCTTTGGCCTTGGCTCTCGATCCGTTCACCGAATTGGCCCGGGTCACAGGCATCGCCTTGGGCCGAATGACATGTTTCGGCGGTTCAGCCGGTTCAGGAACCTTCGGTTCAGGAACCTTCGGTTCAGGAACCTTCAATTCAGGAACCTTCAATTCAGCCTTTGGCTGAACATCTTCATTGCCTACCTCAGCTGTGAGCATCTGTGCAAACTCCTCAGCCTCGGCCCAAGTCCAGGGCCCAGCAACTTCAAATTGATCGTCTCCTTGGGGGCCATGGTCAGTTTCAGTGGCAGTCTTCTTTGGAGGTGGCACCACAACACCGTGTCCTTTTCCACGATTGGCACCAGGAGGCTTAGCAAATGGCTGTGGGCGAGCACCCTGCCAGTCAGCTGTCCAACGGGCATCAACCCACCTCCAAGCTCCGGTAGACACGTTGCGCTCAAAGGTTCCTTAGTACACAGCAGCAGCAGCAGCAAGCAGAACTTGTTATTATTATCAGGGGCTAAAGCTTGTTATCATATTAAACTCAAATACTAATAATCATATTATTAAAGATATCTAATATGCTTTGGGCTTTACTTATGATGCAGGCGTCAGGTGCTAATTTTCCACTTGGGTTGGTCCCCCCAAAAAAGCCCCCCACAAGTCCCAAAATCTTCCATAAAATGCAGGGAAAACACTGCTTTTTGGGGACTTGTGGGTGGCTTTTTTGGTGAACTAACCCAAGTGGAAATTTACCAGCGTCAGAGGTAGACAAACACAAAAGAAAGCAACATATTTCTTTGAGCTCGAACTAGTTTCCTTCCAGACTGTTGGCTTGAACTTGCTCAGAGTTCCCCAGGCATTCCCGCCAAGAGCTCAGCCAGTCTTGAAAACTTTTTCCACGGCCTTTCGATGTGGTCTGGTAGAAGAAGCGAAGTAGATCTCGATGATCTGTTCGACGTTGGTCGTCCCAGCGCGCTGGACCACCGATCATGTCAGCAAAAGTCAGGGATTGAAATAGCTAAGCTCAGAAGCTCCTGGGAAGGAGCTTCTTTTTACATTGAGATCCTTGAAACTGCTGCGCTATATATTATATATTTATAATCACTTTTCATCATCATATGGCTTCCCAGCCAGATCGGATACAAATATATTTGCATGGCTTTCAAAGTTCACTGCAATATGAAGTGTACAGTCAAATCTGTTTCATGTTGCCATGTTGCCCAGAACACCCGGTAACCCAGTGGCTCAGCTTCTGATTGCGTCAGGCTATTTGCAGCCAAAGAACCGTCCGGCTGGAAGTCGCTCACCTCAGGTTGCGGATCAATGGAATCGGATTTTGGGACATGAGAATTCATTTCAATTTTGAGATTATTAAAATTATTCAATGCTATTTTGCGGGGATCAGTTTGGTGGAAAACAAAAAGTTATATAATTGACTGAGTGGCCGAAACATCCATAGGCTCACGCTGCATGTCCAGCCCGTCCAACAGAATGCTGGTACAGCAAAACACCCAGTCCTCTATGGTTGGGAATCCATCCTTGGGGATGTCATACCTTGGCCAGTAGTGGCATCAAAGTAGTAGATGTTGCTTGCTTATGCTGTTATTATGAGATGATTTTTGATATATATATATATATATATCTATTATATATATATATTTCTATTATATATATATTTAAAGAATATATATTTATAGAATCTATATATATATATATGTATAAACATAAATGTACTACATAAATCATGTTCTTGTAACAGCTTCACACCAAAAGATCAACAGGAGTTGACAAGAATCTTGCTTAAACAAGTGAAGTTGCTTCAACGCTGTCAGCGGCAGCTTCAAGGTGTCCTCGCCATGAGATGCATCAATTGCCTGGGACTGAGTGATGTGAAGTGATGGGCTGCACTCCAAACCAAACTTGTAAGTGCAAAAAGTTTACCATATAATTTTATAGCACTGTCATCATTTTGAAAGTCTTATGGTTTGCTATTGTCACTTTACTGCCACAGTACGGGTATTTTGTAACAATTGCGTGTCAACAAATGAGCACATCACATTGAAATTGATTAACTGAGCCATGGACACACGAAGCCAATGGCTTGAATGATTTCACTTTGTTCTCACGCATGGTGCTGTAAGCCTCAAAGAAATTCTCTAGCTGGTTGGCATAGTTGCTGGCACTGTCACCACACAAACAGTCGACGACAGCTTGAGCAGGATGCAGGCAATCAAGGTTACCACCCTCAGCGGTGAAGCCCATGATAAAGTCCAGAAGTTCCTTCAAAGTTGAATTGCTACAGGTTGAATTCAAAGCAATAGATGACCCAAGATGTTTGTATTTATTGCTACAGGTTATGAATGGGCTGAACACTTTAAAATTCAAATATATTCAAATACTTTATGTTCAAATGGTTTTGAATGTTGATTGGTGGGACACGCGCCTTGACTAGACTCAAATCACCTGGAATGGTCTTCATCTTCTTTTCCAACTCAGTTGCCATCCTTTTCGCAGGGGACGGTGTGCTCGGGGCATCTTCAGCTTTCACCTTCACTTTCGCATCGTCCTCAGGTTTCTCCTTCTTGGCCTTCAAGGCTTCAAGCATGCGGCATACAGGCGGCATGACGAAGCTGACTCCGTAGGCAATCCCTGCCACAGCGACTTAGAGACAACAAGTGGCAATCCCAGCCAACAAAAACAATCCCTGTTTTTGGCTTGAACCAGCGAGAGCGTTGATGTGTTTGACGGGTGGCAGGTCCAGTGCACTTTGACCATTGATGAAGATACAATTTCTTATGATCCATCATCAATGTACCTCGAGCCTCCAGCTACATTGAAAACCCTATCTATAGAGGCTTGATGTTGATTTTATAGTGTTGAAATTAAGATGTTGATCAACTACAGCTCTCCAAAACATACAAAGTCAATGTACCTCGAGCCTCCAGCTACATTGATGACTTGTGTTGAAATTTAATCTTGGATCAATGTTGAAAGTATGGATTCCGGAGCTACGCCAGACTGAGAATGGGCAACATGTGGAAAATGCTGGTCCGGGACCCAAAGGGAAAAGACCGGTTCATCAACCGACCGCGAGCCTCCAGCTACATCGATGGTGCTCTAAGTCATGGGTTGGAAACCTCATGTGCATTGATGAAGCGGGTGTCAAAAACAAAGTGCATCGATGAAGAGGTTAAAGAAACGAAAAGTGCATCGATGAACCATCATCCAAAAGTGCATCGATGAACCATCATCCAAAAGTGCATCGATGAACCATCATCCAAAACTACATCGATGAACCATCATCCAAAACGACATCGATGAACCATCCTCCAAAACTACATCGATGAACCAGTGGAATCAACCAAAAATACATCGATGCCAAAATTTCCGTTTCAAAAATGCTACCAGTATCTACCAGTAGAAGATTGAGGAACCAGTGATCTTCAGTCAGAAGTCTTTTAAAGGATTTGGCAATCCCCCCAAATTGTTGGAGTCAAATTCACTTGGCCCTTCCAAAGAGTTTCAAGTGACCGAAGCTGTGAACGAGGCCCCGTGCAGGCGAAGCTGGAAGCAGTGCAAACCTCAGACTCAGCAAGGGAAGTTTCTTCAAGACTGAAATTATTCAGGGGTCTTACTTTTAACAACGTGGGTTGGTCTGCTGTTCCATTTTTACCGTCGCACACCAGAAAATACTGCTTTCAATGGCATGGTGGGTGCCAATGAATCTACTATGGTCTTGTGCAATGTGAACACTGGCTGGCCAATCAAAGGCTGACCGGCTTCGTGGTGCCAATCCAAGCGAGGCAGTGCCGTTTCCCTCCAAAAGCGGTTGCTGGCCAAGTCCTTCAAGTTTGCTTCAAGGGATCATCAAGGGGGAACAAAATACGAAACAAATTTCAGTCCTTGAGATACTCAATTGCTTTGGCATAGGAAAGGCCGTAGGCTTGCGCAAGTGCAGTAGCAAGTTGTAGACATTGCTTTCTAAAGGCATCCGAGTGATTGTTTTCATGCCTGAGCATGGGGCCACCCAAGATACCAAACAAAGTTCACAAGTTGTTTGCTACCTAAGTTCCAACTTAAGGGTTTCCATAATTCAAACAGTTCATTGTTTCATTGCGCTAACTGGGCAAGATGCTTCACACGAGGCACCAATGGAACAGCTTCCACACGGCTCGCAGGCAGCACAAGCAAAGGTGGCTGGGAAAGATCGCCATCAGCGATGTATCGCTTCACGAGGCATATGGTGTTCCCTGGGTTGATGTCGCCACGCCAACTGCCATAGTTCACAGCAGCTTGAAGTTGTTCAGGGAGGTCTCAGGGCGACATCACTTCATTGGAAAACAGTGAATTCTTACAATTTTTCATGACATGACTGACAAACAATCATCTAGAATATGTTATATTGGGGAAAAGACATCCTGAATGAAGCTTCCCACCCAAATGTTTTCTCCCACCTTTGTGTTGCATCAGCACGAAGCAATGATTTGCAGTAGAGTCGACTAGCAACCCACCACTGACCGACACACCTTGGCCACGGTATTGGTCACGCCAGTTGTAGGTCACATTGAGCCGCGATGCAGAAACTTCCGTGCTGCTTCCAACAAACGCTCGGAACCCTGGTCTGTTCATTTCCTGGTTCAGCACGTTGACCGTGTCATCTGCTGAATGTATCTTGTCCGTGTTTGCCACACGCCTGGAAATGATACCAAAAAGTTGGTCCAATCGGCAGTGAGTGTGCGATTTACGCAACATCATCATCACACATAAACGCATTTTGCGTCGACCGATCAAGTTGGCCAAATATTGAAGGCAGTGGGAATTTTTCAACTCTCTTACAGTATTATCTCCAATGACCAGTAGTTTGCTCGGGAAGCTTTGGTTGCGTTTGCTGCAAAGTCCATTGACCCTCTCAAGAGCTTCAGCTATGATCTGTATCACGCAAGATGCATCGTGAGGTGCATTTTCATCCAAGACTCGCAACTCCAAGCTGTGTCCTCAGAGTTCCCAAACAAAGCTATGAAGTTGGTTTGAAGTTTGGAGCCATACACTACTACCTATTATATTGATGATATCAGTTAATATACTCCCATACACTACCTATTATATTGATGATATCAGTATATACTCCCGTCAGCGTCCATGCAACCCCCTTTCAGACGACATCACCATGAAAAACTATTATATGAATCCAAAGGTCCAAAGCACCAAACACCATGTACTTTGATCTTTGGGCGCTGGGCCTGCACCAAAGCAGATGAAGCAGTTGCTCGGAGAGCTGGATCTCTCGGCAGCCTAAATTTAGACTGGTCAAGGCCGTCGACCTGAATGACCAACACATCGCTCATGTGGTCCAACGCAAGCTCTTGTAAGCTCCAACAAATGCATCTATCGCGCCACTGCGCTGACAGATGCTCCCTGTAGGCCAGCACTGATGCCAATTTCTCTTCTAGAGAACCAGCGTTTTTAATCGACTCCTTGAAACAATAGCAAAGCTCGCACTGCGTGAACCTTAAGGCCAGTAAAAGCCCACCGTGAAGTTTAAACAAAGGACCAATGCGCCCCAAGCACACCGTAAAACAAAAAAGAAATAAACTCATGTCATGCTCGCTGAGGCTCATGGATTTCTGCCTGAACTTGAGGATGTCAGACCATTTCTCCTTGTAGATCGACAGGAACGTGCTGTACCTGAAAGCTGCAATTGGGAACAGGTAGAAGGTAGTACCTTTAGCCTTTAAAGAGTTTTCGTTGTAATCCCACACGTTGATCCATTGGTATGATGATAATTGCCAATAAATTACGCTATAAACTTGTTTGTTCATGTGAGGCAAGTTACGATACAGCCACAGCGCCAAAAAGATGTCTTGTGGCTTGATAATGACTGTACAAGTCTGCAACGGTTCCTGGTTCCAGATATTTGGTGATGGCTGACGCCCCTGGCTGCATGACGTTCCACAATGCTTTTCCTGTTGGTTTGTCAAGCCAGTCCTTGACATCCTCAGGGTCCACCTCCACCTCGTCGAAATCAAACTCTGGATCTTCTCCCTTTGCAGATCTTCCACGGCGTACAAATCTTCAGGGAGGATGATGGAGGATGGAAATGCCAACTGTAAAACTTATATTATACTATGCTAAGATTTTGACCAGTGAGTGTTTGAAATCCAATTTTGAAAAAAATCGTACCTATCAGGCAATGTCTCGGCCACACCATCGTACAGTATACCCAAGAATGCATTCACAGATTGGGAAGCTGCATGTCGTTCCCCTTTACGGGCGCCAATTCGAAGGTCAGGCGTCATGGACAGAGCTTTTCTGAAGCGGTTGATGCCAACCCCCAACACTTTGCACAAGCAAAAACGTCCAATGGGCCTACCCAAGAAAGTAAACAGAGGCTGCTGAGGCACCACTTGAAGTTGCGCTTCGCTGCCCACCAGCGTGTGTAACTTGGTTTCCACTGCCATCGGAAACAAACATACCCAGAATGATTTTGAAGCAAAGTAAACAACCATGAGACAGAAAACCATGATCCGTGCCAACTTTGCATTGAAGTTGCGAACGAGTCTTGCTCACACTTGGCAAGGTTCCAAAACTTGTCAAGGAATTTCTTGCAGTCATCCAGGTCAAGCTGTTTGAAGCAACTCTTCAAACCACCTTGGTCTGCAGATGCCTGCAGGGTTACATTGATTCGATAACATATTTTATAATCAAAACATGGTCGGTGTCTAGTTTTTGGATACTGTATGAGACCCCATATTCCCCACAGTGGAAGTTATAGTAAAAAAAGTGTATGGCTCCAAATTCAGGAACAAGATTCAATTACACTGATGCTTTCGGATGAGATCTTCTATCCGTCCAGATTTCAGAGCTGATTCCTTGAAAGATGTAGCCTTGTGTTTCAAACTGCTTGCAGCTTGTTCGGCCCTCTTGGAGTTGTCATAGGTACGTTTTTGAGGCTGAACCTTACTCTCATTTACAGATTTCTGCAAAAAAGTTGCATGATCAAAGAGCTTCAACGCAGACCAGTCCAGATTCAATGTCGGCTTCGGAGGTGGCGCCCCCTCATCATCGGTGTCAACTTCAGGCGCCGAAGGGTTGAGTTCATCCCCTTCATCGCCAAACAAGACCGGAACAGGTCTCACAGAACCAGTTGTTTTCAAGTTCCTGCTACTAGATTCTTCTGGCTCTGCGCCAAACAAATTGGGAGCCCTCCTCAACCGTTTCTGGGGTTCTTCAGGCTCATCTTGGAAGAGACCCCTCCCGGCTTTGCCCATTGCGGCATAGTCGAAAACCAGATCATGATCATGACCAAAATCAAATTGAGATGTAAGTAGTAGTACTTGAATTTTAATCATGAAACTTTAATCATGTAACAGCTAGCCATGTCAGGTGTCTTTGAACTTTAATCATGGAAGAAGCTTGGTTCAATTATTATAGAATGGATTCCGCATGGGGATCAGAATGAACCACCAACATGCAGTCAGGTGTTCTTGAGACAAATCAGCTTGGCCCAGTTCGAACATATGCCAAACATGTTGGGTGGTTTAGCATGGAAATTGTCGGTCACCCCAAGCTAGCTATCACCCAATCCTTTTGCCACAGAGTCTCCAAGTCAGATGTCTGACAGGCAAAGCATTGCCATCAACGCAGTGAACCCTGCGGAGGCCAGGTGCATTCCGTTCCCAGCAGCCCGGCTCAGGGCAGCGTTGGAAGCTAATGATGGATCCAAGATCCTCACATCCTTGGAGAGCAGGCGACTGGCTGATATGTATATGTATATGTATAACTCAAATTATATATAATACAGTATGTAAAAAGATGACATCCCTTGTATCATGATGATATATATATATATATAATATCGGGTTGGGAAACCATATATATAATGATATATATAATATCGGGTTGGGAAACCATATATATGATGATATATATATATAAATAATTTATATAATATATATTATATATTAAATAATATATATATATCAATATATACAGTACTATTATATATATAATATATATAAGTTAGTCTGGTCTGTCATGGTGCTAGCATACTGCTATGCTCAATCAGCATAGTTTTGTTTTTGATGAACAGGTGAGTCATCTGTGCTTTTATGTGTAGGTCTGGTTGGTCTGGCCCTAGCTGTATGACTAATTCTATGCCTTGTATGACTTGTTTGATAAAGGTGGGCTGTTGTTTTTTATGGATAGTTCTGTGTTTTTTTATGAATCATGTTGTGTCTCTTATGAATAGTTCTCTGTCCTCTTTAAATAGTTCTGTGTTTTTTATGAATAGTTTTAGGCCTTTTAGCAATAGTTCTGTTTTTTTTGGAATAGTTTTGATTTTTTAGAAATAGTTCTGAACTGTTTGGGAATTGTTCTCAGGTTTTTAGGAACAGCTCTGGCGATTTTATGAATCACCCTGGGATCCTCACAGAGACATCAAATAAAGAGGCCGAGGCAACCTCTAATTTATATATATATATACAGTGAACATGATGATCGACGTGATATTGCATAATAATACATCTATACGGTTGGGAAACCTGATATGAAAATAGAAATAGTTACAGTACAGAAAATTGTTGGCAGGTCACAGTTTGGAGCTGGTTGGCTGTTTGAGGCCGGCATGGATACCCGAGAGTGGAAAGCATCTCCTTTGCAGTAATCATCCGTTGTTTCCCAGTGGACCTTGGGCAACCGTTTTGATTTGGGACAACCAACCATGATGATGATGTCAGTTCAGTCAATCATGATCCCTGTCATTAGTCAATCTGCTTTCACCTGCCAGGCCACCATATGTGAGTATTTGTGGTCACTGTCATCAAGGCTCCAGTGTTGGATTCGGTTCGTCTTCGGTGGTTTGGATTCGAACCCAGGTCATAGAACACTTTCGTAGGGCATGTCTGTTTAAACATACCCAGGTGCAAAGACTCAGAGGGAGAAAGGTCTGCAAGCTTTCGAGAGCCAGATTCAATTTCCGATTGCCCAGCAGTAAGAAAGATGGTTGGCCCCACCCGCAACTCTGATCCAGTGGGTAAAAGAAATATCTTGGTCAACTCTGAGAAGGTATATATGCAATTCCACATCATCCTGGAGGGATCATACATGATCCTCCATGCCCGACTCCTGCTGGTAGGCTCCCCAAAGAGGGACGGTGACAGCCTGATGGCTGAGGCCAGGGTCTAAGCCAGGTTGAACATCACAAAAAAAGTAAGATTGAACATCAGAATTCCTCAAATTATTGTGACTCAAAAATGATAAAATCAAAGTCGGGCAACTCGGCTTTTTGAATAGTACACCCAGTCTCCCGCTCTAAGTACTCATCCTCTTCAAATCCGGGAACGTTTTCATGGATAGTCATTTTGGTCCGTTTGGAAACCACTGTGCCAACATCATGAAGCTGCTTTGTAGTTTGGTTGCCAAAGCCATCCTTTTTTCCCATCCTGAGTCCAAACAACACATACAGAAAACACATATTAGAAAAAAAAAACACATCCGAGTCCAAATGCCAGTTGTTCAATTTTGGGGACACCTCAGAAGTAAAAGAGTACTTTGATGCTTCAACCAGGCTCAGTGAATGCGAAATGCACGGAGCACCCTCCACTAAGACTGAATCTTTGTCAATGGAAAGTTTGCACCTCAAACCCATGGGGCCAAAAGATAAGTAAACATGTTGACGCTCCAAATAAAGATAAATAATGCACCAGACAATAAAATATTTAAGAAGCCATTGCAATCACTTCGCCAAAAACACAATTTGTTTGTCAAGTTACTCCCCACAATGGTTTTCACACCAAATATAGTCTGCCAGTTTCAACTTCGATGGGGCCCACACCGCTTTAGGCTTGGACTTCAACAAGTCAAAGACGTTCCCACTGAGGCATGTGGTCGGGAAGTGCTCTTTGAGAATGGCCTTGCAAGCTCTGTTTTTCTCCACCTTGGTCCAATTTTGGAATTGTTCAACAGTGGCGTGAGATAACTGATAACAAACAAGTTTGTGCCAATGGTCAGTATTGAGACAAAATAAATCAAAAAAGTCTTGAAAATGGCTGGGACACCATGAGATCATAGCAAATGCCTAGATGAATCCCAAAGCGTTCAGCAATTGCTGATTGGATTATGTTGATTGCCTCCCTGAAGCACTCAATGCCGCTGAACAAGCTGAGAACTTGCCACTTCACTTTTCCTGGGGCAAAGGACAGTGACAGTAAAGTACAGTAAAATGATGATATACTTTAAAGTACAGTACTTTACTAGCCTTTGAGGAAGGTATTGAGCATTGGAAAAATATAAAACACCATCAACTGTAAGCAGAGTCTCCAAGTTGGCGTTTTACACACCCTTGACCCCAGAAATCACACGCCCGTTGTAGTAGCACCCTCGGCCATTGGTTGATGTCTGCCAGGCATCCTGGTCGTGGATATGGGCTCCTGAGAGCGCTGATGCGGTAACCAAAACACTTCAGACCCCAATTGAATATGTTTCAAATTCGGGTGAACCATTGAATCTGAATAAGTGCAATGATCAATGATCTCAAAAGTGTCAGCATTAATTAGTCTAGCATCAGTTCCGGAAGTGGCACAACCACATCATCTGCAATGGATGCTGCAGGACGTTTCCTACCCATGTTCTTGGCTTTGAGCCAATGCCTCGTTGCCGAACACTTGTATCACCCTACGTTTCAACCACTGTGGTGAAAGGCTTCCCGGCCAATTACTATAGCTTATATATTATGGGCTTACCAGCCATTTATAATATAACTTATATATTATGGGCGGCTTCCCAGCCATTTCAAATCAGTTAGTAAATCAGTATATATTATAGGCTTCCCAGCCATTGTGCTATGAATCCATTGATATAGTAATGCTTCCCAGCCATTTCATATCAATTAGTATATATTATAGGCTTCCCAGCCATTGTGCTATGAATCCATTAAAATAAAATGCTTCCCAGCCTTTTTATATAAATTAGTATATATTATAGGCTTCCCAGCCATTGTGCTATGAATCCATTATATAATATAATAGTAATGCTTCCCAGCCATTTCATATCAATTAGTATATATTATAGGCTTCCCAGCCATTGTGCTATGAATCCATTAATATAAAATGCTTCCCAGCCTTTTTATATCAATTAGTATATATTATAGGCTTCCCAGCCATTGTGCTATGAATCCATTAATATAAAATGCTTCCCAGCCTTTTTATATCAATTAGTATATATTATCGGCTTCCCAGCCATATACTTTAGTGAATTGTGGTTTCCCAGCAAGCCATGTACATGTTCTGGTTTTTATGTGGGCCCATGATTCCCCAAAATTTGTCATATGTTTTGGCTGGGGTGCGGTACCACTCCAACCCAAGCCACACCACTTGGGTTCGCGCGCGACGTGATCAAACCTCACGGTGAGAGTCAATGAGAAACATGTTTGGGATGGTGCTGGTCGTTACTGAATGAATAGTTTTGACATGCTGTCAGAACCCAATGGCAATGGTTTTCTTTAGATGTGTGATAGGGGTTTCAGGGTGTGTTGACATCTTTTGGCACAATGTCTGCAACTGCGGCATGAAAGATGAATGCATTCCACCCATGTGTCAACTACTGGCATTGCGTTTTAAGATATATACATTATGATGATTTAATGTGCAATTTTTAGTAGTATACTGCTATTTAATCCATGGATCATTCACCATTCGTATATATACATTTGTTTGTCCAATGCCAACCCCACCCATGAATAGAGCCTCGCGAAGCAGACTCATGTGGCCTCAGAGTGAAAGATTCAAAGACCAAATCCAAGGTGGCTGGTTGAAAGATCCCGCATGCGATTCAATGCTTTTTTGTCAGTGGAAGTTGGGTTGGGTCGCGAAAGACCGCCAGTCAGACTGACTGCAACCTGCTATTACACAGAACAGTACAGGCCTTCCCAGGCTGGCTTAAAAGGGAAAACTGTCTTCCATACTTCCCAGCATTTTATTGGAAAACAGGCCACAAATCTTAAGATGTGACTCTTCCACATCTCATGACCAAAACCTAAAATTCAATGGCTGGCGCAACATGCACTGTCACACGTCGCTTGGCCTGTGCTCTCACAGCAACTCGAGTCACCTGCGAGTCAACCTTCCTGACCTTGCGGACCCTTCCACTGCTAGAGCTCGCTGTTGTCGATCCCGTTGATGATCGAGCATCAGTGGTGTCAGCCACGTCAGTAGCTTCAGCAGCAAGCGCAGAGGTCTCATCCTGCGATGTGAATTGATTCAATAAATTCTGAACTGTTTCAATGTGTGCTCAATGAACTCCAGTCCATGGATGTGTGATGAATTCCAATGTGACCCAACTCCCGTGAAAAATTGCGATTGATCCACATTGAACTGAACTGGAACAGTCCTCAGATGCATCCACAAAGACAGGCTCTCCAGACTGCTGATGGGCACTCAAGCCTTAGATGTCAACTTGATGTCAACCACCAACAGCCATTGATCACCAACAACCATCAACCATCTTCACAACTATCAACCATCGTCACAACCACTGTCAACCCAACCACCATTGATGTCAATTGCCAAGGTGCAATCGTTCCAACCCTGAAGGTACTCAGAAATGTGCCATGTGTGCACAGGTGGCGGGACCACAGGCTGCGCATGAGCAGGCACCATGTTCAAGTCAGCGGCCATCATCGGCACCATGTCAACGCTGGTTCCCATCTGAGGTTCCATGGAGTCAGCTTGCACCTGAGGCCCCACAAAGTTGGTTCCGAACCAAGGTTCAACGGAGTTGGTTCCCACCAGAGTCCCATCCTCATTAGATTCATCCTCCAAAGTGCAACGCTTCAGCGGCAGCTCAGCAGTGGCGTACCAAAGCTCATCTGCTTCGCCTGAAGCAACGCTGGTTAAGACCGCTAAAGTTTCCAAACAACTTCCAAAAGAATTCACTTCCAACAATGTCCAAACAATAGGATACACCCGAAAACAAGGGGTAAAAACAAATGGAAACTCAACTGCATCAAAACTGCCAAGGTGCCACCTTCAACCCACTGTTGACTGGCATGGTTGGGAGTTTCAACATCCTCATAGTTCTCCAAGTTCAATGACTGCACCATGGATTGCTTCATCGATTGGATTCGAGCTTGGAGCAGGCTCACAAAAAAAGAACCAGCACTTGAAGCCAAAAACGCAGCTCAATTCAAAAACCAAGGTTCAACTGCTGTTCAAATTCAATTTCAATCCCAACTTCAAGTTCAATCCAAGGTCACTCCAACTGATCCAGGGCCCCAGACAGAAGAAACGCTGGCCAAACTACCCCGGTCTTGAACCGCGGCGAGATGGACCGAACCCCTGGACTATGGAAAACAGATGAAAACAGTAGTTGATGGAAAACAGTGTTTGAGATCAAAGCAAATTGAATACATGTTTTTTAAATGCTTATGCCATTGAAACCCTTGGATACCAAATGAAACCCGGGTAATTTAATATATATATATATAATATAAAACTGTGATGTGACATCTCCAGTTGCCAGGACATATACAAAATAGGAATTCGATCCTTGGTTTGTCGTGCAGAAATCCACAAATGCCAGGGCCAGGGCGCACATTGAACCTTCCAGCGCACCTTTTTTTCCGCATCCAAACTTAACTTATTGGCATGTTTATTATTTTAAGGCTTCCCAGCCACAAATATACAATTATGATGATAATGATGATGATGGTTAGCTTCCCAGCCACAATTAGATAAGTATGATGATGATGATGATGATGATGATGATTAGCTTCCCAGCCACAAATATATAAGTATGATGATGATGATGATGATGATGATGATGATGGGTCAGCTTCCCAGCCACAAATATATATTATGGTTTGTCACCTCTAACTTACCAGCAATTAATACAATTCTGTCATTATTGTAAGGCATCCCTGCCACAGTATGATGGGTGGATATGTAGTTTTGTAGTTTTAAGGGATACATCTTACCATTGTCAAACATTGATATCTTATGTCTCATGTCTCACCATCCAAAACTACCAAATATCCATCCAAATAGAACAAATGTAACTTAAGGACAGATCTGCACTTCGTCTTATGGACAGGAAAGTCATAGTCTACGGACTGACTTGCGGGTCTACTGACACATCATTGGTTCTGGTCTACGGACAGGAAAATCATAGTCTACGGACAAGATTTGAGAGTCTACGGACACATGCCGCGGGGAGTGTTTGCGGACAATTTAAAATGTGACTGTCTACGGAACGGACATGTGTGTTTCAAGACTTGCTTGAGGAAGCTGCTGCATTACAAGGAGTTCCAAAGAAAGTTGTGAGGGCCATGCAAAGGGCAGCTGAGGAACACAAGCTTCCTGCGCGCGCAGTGGATGCAAGCCTTGGCGATGCAATGAGCATCAATGTCTTGGCAAGTGTGTTGATGAAAGGCTTGACCCGCTCTCGCTTACTTCAATTCAGTGCGCAGGAAGACCATTGGAGACTAGTTGCCAATGGTCCGGACGCTGCAACGCTGAGTGACCGTTTGTTCGACGGAACAGCCCGGCCGGGACCAGGTCCAAAATGAACCTCGTCACAGCTTTTTTTGGCGGCCGCATCAACGGAGGCGAGTAAGGAGACTGGGATTTCCCCAGTTCCCTTACCCACTCCCAGCCCAGGCCAGACCCGGGTAAGGAGACTGGGATTCCCCCAGTTCCTCTACTCATGCCCGTTGGAGCGTGACAGAGCGTTGACCACTTGTCTTACCCAAGATCCCAGCCCAGGCCAGACCCGGGTAAGCAGTGCGACATTTAGCGGTTGCACGCCCAGTGTTCTTACTCACTCAAGTCTTCATGATATAATAATTGATGATAAGATAATGATTTATTATTATTAACTTTGGCATTTACGATTCTATCATCACTGTTGCACGTCATATCCTGTCCCACCTGCTGCATTTCGATTCCCTCTGTGACAGCCATGCCCATTGTTTGCCACTGTCGGCCCAAAGTGTTTTTGTAGGAACAGGAAGTGCTTGACAGACACTGTCCAAGTTGCTGGCCACTGCAATGACCGTAGCAGCCTCAGAGATCCGGAACATTTCCGCATGGCGCTTGAATAAGACTGAAATGAAAGAGCTCGCTGAAAGGGTTGAGAAAGGAGAGGACGAAGCGGTGGTGAAGAAGGAGCTTCAGACCAAGAAGGCTGTGGCCTGCGAAGAGCGTAAGAAGTCAGCTGCGGCGATTTCTGCCAAGCCTGGATCCACGGGCCCCAAGGCAAGCAAAAAGACTTCGTCGTCGCCTGCAACTCAGTCAGCCACGGCTGCTGCGACTCCAGACCCAACGAATGCTGGCTACTACGCTCTGGTAGAAGCGGACCTCCAGACAATTTTGCAGGAGTTCCCAGGCATTGACCAGGAAATGCCTTTGCCGCTCTCCAAGTCTGAGTTGGACGGATCCAAGACTGGGGTTCAAGAACCCTTCGACTTGTCCAAGGCTCAGCATGCCCTTGGGATTCATGGAGTTTTTCGTTGATTCATGACGCGGTGAAAATGAATTGTTGCTGCAGCCGGCCCACTTCACGACATGTATGGCACAGATCCATGGAATTATTTATTGAAATTTCACGTTTAATGGCACTTTCACGTTTAATGTGTATGTGTGTGTTTGGGTTCTACAATGAGCCAATGGTTTTATTACATTAACAACATGTATAACATCTATGGGTTTTGTTTTTCATGTGAATTTGGTTGAGAAGATTGCAAAATAATTACATATTAATGGAAACAACCAAAAATCATGGATGTACTATTATTGACCAATTAACAATGACAGTAGACTCATGGCTACTTAGAATGTAAAGGTTTTGGTTAATGTAACCAATGGGGTCACTGGGTCATTCTAGAACCATTGGGTCATTCTGGAATCCAAGAATGCAACCGCACTTGGCTCCTTTGTTTTTTGCCCAGCCCACCTAAACCTAAGATTGCCATGACATGAACCACCAAGAGCTACCAAGCAACAGCTAAACAACGCCAAGGTGGAGGAGCTTTTACGCAAAGGCCCTCCTACCTACTTGCGAGAACTGACTGACAAGTTGGAAGCCAAAGCTGCTTCGACGCTGGAGCGGCTGCAGTCCTGGCCTGTCTATGATGCATTGCAAGCATCCTGACACAGTGCTCTGCCAGTGGGACCTAATCGGTTTTGACTGAAGAGGTCCGGGGGAGGCATAGGCCTGACACGTTGCTCTACCTGTGGGACCTAATCGGTTTTGATTGAAGAGGTCTGGTGGAGGAATAGAGAGTTGCAGCTGCAGCGATCTGGTGAAGTAACACTGGCATGGTTTTGTCGAGTTTACACATGAGCTTGCGAGCCTTTGACTTTGGTTCAGGGGTCCACTGGCTTGGTTCAGTCATGTTTGTACAAACATGTTTGACAGGCGGCGTGCTGACATGTTTGGGCATGTTTGTTTGTTTGGCTCAGGTGGTCCACTGGCCTGTTTGGTCATGTTTAAACAAACCTGTTGAGAGCTCTGGAGTTTACTTCACATGGCCCACTGACATGTTTATATCCTGTTTGACAGTCTGACCTGTACAATGACCTGCCAGGTGAAACAAATGATTGGGATAGTTAGTTGGGCAAAAGTCCCGTGACAAAAGCTTCAGACAAAAGTGGTGTCAACAAGCTGTTTTGAAATGTCATGGTGGGGATCACTCGAAGTAAAGTAATTGTGTGTGAGTCATTCATGCTATTTTTTGGACTTAGGGATGGGAAACCAGAGGAAGTAGTGATAGGCAGTAAATGATGGGTTTCAATAAAGACATTGGGTTAGACTAAGCAAAACTGTAAACTTTGAGGTTGGAAGGTCAGGGTATGGCCCATTTAGTTCGATGATTCACCTACTGGTTTGGTGTTGATCTTCCAATAGTTGTGTAAAATTACCCGGTGGTACCATATCTTGGATTGCTATATGTTTTAGCCAGCCATGAAAAATGATGATGTAATGGTGATATATAAAATTCGGGTTTAAAGGCTGTTGTTTCCCCACCTTTCCATAGCTAAGTTGGTGTATAAGTCACATAGCTGTTGCATTTATGGTAATTTTACCTGGGGTTCAGAAACCAACTTGAAAGTGCAGGGCGCCACCTGGCACATGTTTCACCATCAAAAGAATGTTTTCATGGGGATGTCATGGGATGATTTTGAAGTTTATTTCAAGAAACCACCAAATTAACCTCCAGTACCGAAACAATCATGAGATTGCACTGGTTAAAAAGTTGCAATAACGTTGCAGACATCTTAAAACATGTTAAACACATAATTAGCCCACCTTTTTCATTCTACCTTACCATCCCTTACCCTTACCTTTTTTTTTCCGTAGAAACTCGTTGGGTCACAGGGCCACCCTGGTGCATCGCAGCATCGCGCCGAGGTACGTGGCGGAGCTTGGACGGCGCTTGGGCACGCCTTTGACCTTGTCCTCGCGCTTGGATTTTCCCACCTCAGGTGGCGAACGGAACATTCCAATTTTCAGGGGAAGAAAAGGGCTTACCCTTTGGTAAACCAACATAGCTATGGAAAATCACTATTTGAATGGGAAGAACATAAAGATATATGAGGGGAATTATGGGACATCATGATTCTGAACAAGTAAATCAACCATAAATCATGGCAAGTGTCATATCCCTAGTATATATTCAATAGTCATATCATGCTAAACATCTCCATTGTTTGGTGATTCAACTGATTCAACTGAGGCGTCCTGCCCTTGGCGCTGGGTGTGGATTCCCTGGCGGGCAAGTGGCTACAAGCGCAGCTGGCAGCACGATTGGTGGACAAGGAGTATGTGTGCCTGTGCACCTTGGCTTGAGTTGGGAAATATATGCTGTGTATATATATATAATTATATTATATTTACAGATAGGAACCATATATGTGTATATATATATATATGTATGTATGTA
Organism: Cladocopium goreaui; assembly: GCA_947184155.2. Lineage (NCBI taxonomy): Eukaryota > Dinophyceae > Suessiales > Symbiodiniaceae > Cladocopium > Cladocopium goreaui. Next base: position 107,853 of record CAMXCT020006571.1, on the reverse strand, counting down.
TGTATGTATGTATGTATGTATGTATGTGTATGTGTATATATATATATATACACGTGTTGTTGCATAGTTTTTGCCATCAAATTTGTTCATCAAAACCATGGTTTTCCTCAGAAGCCTGTCCTGAAGCAAATTCTGCGTGAGAGATGGTTACGGATGGCATTGCTTATGGCTGTGATTTGAAGCATTGGGATGTGGGATTAGCATGTCCCCGGTGGGATTGTTTAGATGCTGAACTACCAAGCTCTAGCTTGCCTTCAGCAACATGTTGACTTCACAAACACGGCAACAAACACAACCAAGATCGCTTAACACGGTATATATACCTGTAGCCTCGTTCGTAGCATTTTTGTTGT
>CAMXCT020006571.1:10000-102500 GCA_947184155.2 Cladocopium goreaui | reverse complement strand
TGCTGCAGTTTGATTAGCGTAGTGTAGTGTAATGTAGTGCAGTTGTACTTGTAGCTGTAGCTGTGGTAGTAGCATTTGTAGTAGTAGTGTAGTGTCGTGTCATCATTAGATGTACTTAGTGTACTGTAATGTAGCAAAGTATATTTGCATTTGTCATTGTAGTAACAGTGTAGTGGTAGTGGTAGTTGTACTTGTAGTTGTCTATCTATCTATCTGTCTATCTGCAAGCTTGAAAACGAAGCTATTCTGCGAGACTTCCTCAGTTTTTGAACTTGACAACGCCAAAAACGAAGCAATTCTGCGAGACTTGCGCCTGCCGCGCGAAATGCATCTCTCCAGATCCTCTTCAAATGTCCCACGCCTTCCATCGTTTTTGAAACTGCTACAAAACCCTCACGGCTTGCTCACTTTTGACAAGGTGCAGAACCCCTTGTGCCCGCCACGCAAAACGACATCCGAACGTCCAAAAGTGCTCCGTACCCCTTCAGTTTTTAGCACTTTTGCCTTCGAAATGTGCTTCTTGCCACAACGGCGTGCACTTTTTCGACATGTCAACTTCCAAAAGTGCACCGAGACCATCAGTTTTTAACACTTTTGACTTTGAAATGTGCTTCGCGCCACAATGGCGTGCACTTTTTCGACATGTCAACTTCCAAAAGTGGTCTGAGAATGTTGTGCCTTATATATTTTGACTTGGAAATGTGCTTCGTGCCACAAGGGCGTGCACTTTTTCGACATCTCAACTTGCAACAATGGTCCGAGAATGGTGTGTTTTGTACATTTTGGCTTGGAAATGCGCTTTAGCGAGCTTACTTTTCGACCCTCCGGAGCCACAAACCAGTGGAAAAAACACAGTGTTTCGCGGCTTTCCGATTTTTTCGCGCACCTGGATCTTCTTTCTTCTGACGGTCTCTTCTTTGATCCTCTTTCGTCTTCTCTTCTCTTCTGACTGTCTCTTCTTTGATCCTCTTTCTTCTTCTCTTCTCTCCTCTTACTCTTCCCATCTCTGCGTTTCATCTGTCCGTATTGTCGGAAGTTTAAACTTCCCTCGGTAATATACACATTCATATATATATATATATGTATTTACATATATATATATATATAGCTATATATATATATACACCATATAAATATTATATACATATATTTCTTTACTTTCATTCAGGTGGAAAGATGGGAGGGTTCTCCCAAATAACTGTGACTGTTTTGGGATGCACTGGGGCCGGGATGTCTTGTGATGTGTCTCAGCCATCGAGCAGCTTCTAGAAGTGTCAAGTTTCTTGTTGGTTCGCATTTCAGGTTCAAGTCCACGTGCTCTATCTTTAAAAAAATATGCACGGATAATGACACATCCGTTTCCATTTAATTCTCGATCTTTGTATATTATATAACCTATTTGTTTGTTTGTTTCTCTTTCTGTCTTTCTGTTTGTTTGTCTGCCTGTCTGTCTGTCTGCCTGTCTGTCTCTCTCTCTCTCTATCTATTTATTGATCTATCTTTCTGATCCTGTGCATCTCTATGTCTATATCTATCTCATCCTATCTTTCCTGTCCTATCTATCTTATCCTATCTATATGTTTCTATGGATCTACCTATCTATCTATCTATCTATCTATCTATCTATATCTCTATCTATCTATCTATCTATCCATCTACCTACCTATCTATCTATCTATCTATCTGTCTATCTATCTATCTATCTATCTATCTATCTATATCTCTATCTATCTATATCTCTATCTATCTATCTATCTATCTACCTATCTATCTACCTATCTATCTATCTATCTAGCTATCTATCTAGCTATCTATCTATATCTCTATATCTCTATCTATCTATCTATATCTATCTATATCTATCTATATCTATCTACATCTATCTATATCTATCTATATCTATCTATATCTATCTATATCGTTCTATATCTATCTATATCTATCTATATCTATCTGTATCTATCTATCTATCTATCTTTCTATCTCGCTATTTCTCTATCTGTCTATCTATCTCTCTATCTTTCCATCTAATCTAATCTAATTCAATCTAATCTAATCTATCTATCTATCTTTCTTTCAACCCCAATCTCTCCCAATGTACCCATAGATCTATCTATCTGTCTGTCTGTCTGTCTGTCTATTTATCTTTCTTTCTATCTCTCTATCTACCTATCTTATCTATCTACCTATCTATTTACCTACCTACCTATCTATTGATCTATCTCTCTGTCTATCTACCTTTCTGTCTATCCATCTGTCTCTCTATCCATCTTTTCATCTACCCATCTTTCCGTCTTTCCATCCATCCATCTATCTATCCATTTACCCATCTATCCATTTATCCATCTATCTATCTACCTATCTATCTATATACCTACCTACCTATCTATCTACCTATCTATCTATCTATCCACCTATCAATCTATCTACCTACCTACCTATCTATCTATCTATCTTTCTTTCTATATCTATCTATCTATCTATCTATATCTATCTATCTATCTATCTATCTATGTATCTATCTATCTATCTATCTATCTATCTATCTATCTTATCTATCTATCTATCTATCTATCCATCTTTCGGTCTATCTATCTATCCATCTATCTACCTATCTATCTATCTAGCTATCTATCTCTCTCTATCGCTCTATTTGCATGGGTTGAAAATATCTATATACATACATACATATGTACTTACATACATACATACATACACACATACACATGCATGCATACATACATACATACTTACATACATACATACATAACACACATAACATACATAACATGCATAACATACATAACAGACATAACATACATAACGTACATAACATACATACATACATGCATACATACATACATACATACATACATACATGTGTACGTACATACATACATACATACATAGCACACATGACCTACATAACCTACATAACATACATAACATACATAACATACACAACATGCATAACATACATAACATTCATACCATACATAACATACATAACATACATATCATACATAACATACGTAACATACATACCATACATACCATACATACCATACATACATGCATACATACATACATGCATACATACCTACATACGTACATACATACACACACATACATACATACATACATACACACACACATACATATGTATGCATGCATACATACATACACACACATACATATGTATGCATACATACATACATACATACATAAATACATACATACACACACATACATATGTATGCATACATACATACACACACATACATACATACCATACATACCCAGAACACACACAGACATACAACCACCATACCCTACAGACAGAGAACATACATACCATACATACCATACATACATACCATACATACCATACATACCATACATACATACATGCATACATACCTACATACGTACATACATACATACACACACATACATACATACACACACACATACACATGTATGTATGCATGCATACATACATACACACACATACATACATACATACATACAGACTATTAGCAGGACAGAATGACAGACAGCAGAATACATACCTTTACAGACATACAGACACACACACATACACATGTATGCATGCATACATACATACATACACACACAGACATACATACATACATACATACACACACATACACATGTATGCATGCATACATACATACATACATACACACACAGACATACATACATACACATATATATGTATGCATGCATGTATGCATACATACACACACACATATACATCCGCTCCCTTTTTTCAGGTCGATTCACTGGAGTCCTCTGAGCTGATGCTGGTGGCGGCCCATCCCATCACCGGGCGCACGCATCAGATCCGTCGCCGGGCTCACTTTGGGATGCCAGGGTGGGGTATGGGTTGCCATAAATGGGGAATCTCCAAAATGGATGGTTTTTAATGGACAACTACTAAAAATGATGATTTTGGGGCCGGGTACCCCATTTTAGGAAACCTCTAGGTATGGGAAACCCAAGGCCATAATCACTGAGGAGTCACCAGAAATAGATGGGACATATTCAATATTGTGCCCAGATGGTAGGTTCATGGCATGTGGTTTTTTAATGGACGGGTCGGTACCGGTCTTGTACCTTGCGAGGCTGCCATTCCCTCTGACAAATCAGCAAATCGTCCATAAATGGGGCATTTTCCATGGACACGTTTGAAATGCCAGAGGGTGTTGCAAATGGGATTTCCATTGGGTTCGATTTGTTTTTCGAGGTGGGCACACCCAGTTCACAGGAATAACCTTCAGATGTGAATTGTTTTATCATTTGTTAATATATCTATCCTTTTGCGTCCACCGTGGCCCAGTTGTAAATTTATGACCGCTGGAGCAAACATGAGCAAACCATAGATTTTTTATGAGTTTTCATGGGTTTCATGTATGCACAGACCAAAAGTGTCATAACTGTATACTGCGTAAAAGTCGCATATTCATATACACCAAACCAATGTATAGAAAAAAATGAAATAATGTCTCTGAATTTGTGCGTTGCTTTCAGAACCATCCTGCCGCACTTTGAGTCATCACCCTTTCCGCTCCATTCTGCAGGCGTTCACTTTGCCTTTCTGGGCCGACCCTTAGTGGGCGACCTCACCTATGGCAGGTGCAGCCCAAACGAAGTCTTCAACGATCACCAGCGGCTGACATTTGAGTACTGGTCAAAGTTTGAATCCACAATGTTATGACGAAACCATGAAACCATTTCCTTTTCGGGTTTGCTTAATTCCGATTGTGTTTTTTTTTGCATTTATTGCCATGATTACTTGTACCCTTGAAACCATCCAATTATCCCCAGGCGAAAGTCAAAGTTGCGCACCATTGCCCGCCAGGCGAAATAGCTCGGTGGTGTGCCCGCGGCTGTTCCTGCATTGCCGACGCTTCAGCTTCCCGGCTCTGCCCCAAAAAGGGGGGTTTCGCAGAACAAAACTGACCGAATTTGTGGGTCCATTCCTGCCCCAACTCATCATGCCTTATGTGGGCATACATTTATCCCTTCAAATTTCATTGCGTGGGATCAAGCAGACATGGAGAGACTTAGCCTTTGGTAATCGATTCCAGCAGTGGTAGATGCCCGTTTGATAGGTGATACGGGTATCAAAGATGAGGATATCCCAGTTGTGTGAGCAACATAATTAATAGATTGACCCACCATGGAAGGTTCATCTATATATATATATATTAATTATATATATATATATGTATATGTATGTGTATATGTATATGTTTATGTATATGTTTATGTATATGTATATGTTTGTATATGTATATGTATGTGTAAAAATGAATCAACATGACATACCGATCGATTGACATAAGTGTTATCTTTTTGCCGAAAAAACTGAAAATATCAACATCATGATATTATGCATATACACATACATACATACATACATACATACATACATACATACATACATAAATACATACATACATACATGCATACATACATACATACATACATTACATACATTACATACACTACATACACTACATACACTACATACACTACATACACTACATACACTACATACACTACAGACACAAATACAAATATGCATATAAAACATGAATATATACACACAGTTTGCACAAACGTCACCTTCAAACGCGTCAGCTCCCCAAACGCAACGCCATCAGGCTGCCGGGATCTGTCCGGAGCGCCCCTGGTGGCGGAAGCACCGCTGCCCCGGGAACTGCAGGAAGTCTTGGCGCAGCTGCGCAGCTGCTAACAGTGACAGCGACGAAGCGACGAAGGGACGTTGCGTCGGAGAACGTCGGAGAACGAGAACGTTGAAAGTCCAAGGTTTCTTAGGCAGTTGTTGTTTTGGGGGTTGGTTTCCAATTTGATATGTTATGCTGGATAGGGATAGAAACGCGATACAACGTGCTAAACAAGGTGGTGATTTTAAGATTTTGGGCACCTGTATGGTGAGGCCAATTGCAGAAGTGGTTGGGCAGTTGAAGAACGGACCCAAGTTTCTCTTATATAGTATAAGGGAACAGCCATGCACATTGCAAACTACCCAGTATACCTTGAGGCAACTTGTTTCACTTTGGTCATTGGTTTGGTCATTGCTTGCCATTGCCAAGACCAAAGCTGCCATGGGTCTTGAAGGTTTGAATTTGCGTTCATATCTTGGCAGACAGAAGAGGTCCAGATATTGAAGGTTTGAATTTGCGTTCATATCTTGGCAGACAGAAGAGGTCCAGATATTGAAGGTTTGATTTTGCGTTCATATCTTGGCAGACACAAGAGGTCCAGATATTGAAGGTTTGATTTTTCGTTCATATCTTGGCAGACAGAAGAGGTCCAGATATTGGAGGTTTGAATTTGCGTTCATATCTTGGCAGACAGAAGAGGTCCAGATATTGAAGGTTTGATTTTGCATTCATATCTTGGCAGACAGAAGAGGTTTAGATATTGAAGGTTTGAATTTGCGTTCATATCTTTGCAGACAGAAGAGGTCCAGGTAGATACCTGATTTGTATGGAGAATGCGTACAATTGTTGGGCAAGCTTCACAGTATTGTGTCTTGTGTAGAACTACGTCCAGCCCGGGATCCCAACACATGTTTTTTCTTTTAGTGAGTCCTTCGTTGAACTTAGAGTTTATATATCCGTCAACCCTTCTATATAGAAGGTTAGTTGCATCCATTATTTGCAATTTTAATAAATTTTATATGATATATTTGAATTACCCTCTGGTAAACTAACACACCCATGGAAAATCACATTTTTTTAATGGATAAATCAACTATAAATGGCCATTTTCAATAGTTAGCTATGTTAGTTCACCAGAGGGTATGTTGCCTCACTGGCGGGGCACATGACCGAAGTGAATTACAACAGCTGCTGCTACACTTGGACTAAGGTATTGTCCAAGGTGGACCTGGGACCTGGAGTGAATCTGTGCGGTCCAGTACAGGTGGGACACCAAGAACGCGTTGAAAGGGGACGATTGGGGGGTTAACCCCTGGGCTTTTGATCATTGGCGGAGGCTATGATTTTAATAGCAGATGACATCACTATGTTGTTTTCCCCCTGCTTTATGAAGCGGGGTCTATGAATCTGGACTTCATCCGGGCTTGACATTACCCAACTTGTGGCTTGCCCCACTGGGGATGTCTCAGAACCGATATTTCCATACATTTCCATGTTTGGAGAGGATGAACATCCAGCATCATCCAGCATCATCCAGCTATATTTGGTCGTTCAAAGCGACCAGGCTGATCCTCTTCACGCTGATCTGTCTACACAGCCGGCGAGAAAGGATGGCAGGATGATCTCAATGTTGGGGGTTGTTATTGCTTTTACAGAATAATTACAGTATCAATTTATCAATCAGTATAGCTGCCATTTTAGTAACTCCATTTTGACGCCTACCCATTTGAGAAGCTGCTCAGATGGCTCTCAGGTAGTTGTATGATGTGGGAACGGGGTTGTTGGGCGTGAATGCGCAGATCTTGGCTCACATCGAAAATAGGCTGAAGCTGCCAGCTGGTTTTGCGTGGCCTGCAGCTGTTTCCAGCGAGGGCCAGGTCATGGCTGATAGCAGCACCACAAATGGGAACGCAACCTCTGCGATCGGTGTCTCCAAACCAGAAACTATCGAGAAGCCCTGTCTATGGCTTTTTATCTCGTCGCTTTTTGAGGGTGCCGTTGTATAATGTTGTATAGACATGTATAGACTACCGGGTCTTTCTCCACTTCTTACCTATCAGGCAGGTAAAGCCACAGTATTCCCGGCCATGTCATCGAAGTTGCCTGGTACAGTAGCTGCAACTTCGGAAGGACCTCACCACAGAAAATGTTCGTAGATGCTCCAAAATCATCAAAAATCTAAGTTGGGACTGATGACGATTTGCACAGCTTAATCCCTCTCTTTCCTGCCATGGGAAGCATCCAAGCAATATTCGCCACGCTGGGCTGCCTGCACATGGCAGGGGCAGAAATTCAACTGCACCTTAGCGCCAAATAACTAGGGGCGACTGGTTTTGGAACTGCAGGTCAGGAGATTTCCCGTTCTTTGAGCTTTTGGGAAGCTAGTGGGCCACATCAAAGTGGTTGGGAATCCGGAATCAGAAAATACATATTCCTCCGGTGGAGTTGTGTACACATAGTGATGGGGCGTGTCACAACGGCAAGGTGAGAAATTATAGCATCTCTATGATGCAGGTCGTGGGTTCAGCACGCCTGCGTCAAAAGCCCATTCCCTCTCACCGCTTCTTTCTGCTTTTCTTTGTGTTGGACAACGCGGTTAACCGAAAGGCTCATTTCGAGGAACCACCCAATGGTCACCAAAATGTGTGCAATACCCTTCCTCAATGATTTGTGCTTGGATATGCCCCAACCCGCGGCATCAACAGAGATGAAGGGTCCACTGAGCCACTACGCTTCACTACCCACGTCAGAAGTTTCGCAGGTATGTTCGATCACAAGGACTGGCACATCAGACACTGAGCTTGGAGTCAGCATTTGATGCAGGCTGGTAGAGAACAACCTAGACCCAGGGACACATATGGAATCTAATCCATTGTTTTCAATGTTCTCCTATCTTAGTCAGTCATAGTCATGTCACATCTTATAGATGAAACACCAAGGTGTAGTGTGAGCCCATTTCCCCTTTTCTGTCGGAGTATTTCATCCTGTCTTATTTATCTAATTACATGTGGTTTTTAGTCATCCTGATCTTGCCTATCTTATTTATGGATCTATTTCATGTTCAGCACATGTATGTATATATGGTCGTGCAACATATACACTGTTTATCTTATACCTTATCTATCTTATCGTTTTATCTATCGTATCTACCGTATCTATCGTATCTATCTATATTTGCTGACTAATTTGCTCCCAAATACATGCGTTAAGTCATTATATATATATATATTATATATATATACATTATTATTACATTACATCACAGTACATCACATTGCATCACATCACATGATAATTACATGTGTACTTATATTTATATTACTGTATTTTAGTTTTAAGTTCACAGTAGCATGTGCATTACCTTGCATCTCTTCACATTACATTACATGGCATGGCACGAACCGACATGACTGACATGGCAAGACATGCATTGTGTTTCAATATGTAAATACACACATATATATATATACACACGTTAATTTCTCATCTATGATGCAGAATCAATTATGCATATATAGCTTTTGAAACCAATATATATATACAGAGAGAGAGAGAGGGAGAGAGAACTTGTGGATATACGTATGTGAGCTTGTAACCAGGTGTCAACCCAGCGGTATATAGGTATATAGATTGAGAGTCAATCTACTGACTTTTTACTCTTTGATTTTGCCCTTTCATTCAACCACCAAAAAATAATAAAGCCTACTATATAAAACATGATAAAACCCTGATCCTTTGAAGACGGGTTAATTCCAACAGAAATTACATATAGCTTAATTCCAAAAGAGACACCCAATCAACCCATCATTTGGGGGTTGCTGAGGACCATGGCCATGAATGAACTCTTGGCAGCAGCAACTTGGCGGCGAGATCTGCACAGATTCGCCAGGTTCGTTGCAGCTTCCGCTTCGTCTCAGGTAGTAGAAGCTGGATGGCCGCACACATCTGTGGTAAGCATGAAGGATGCCGAAGAGGATTGAACCTGACCGGTCAGCATAGTCGATCATTGAAGAAGGTAATGTGCCATGTCGCAGCTACATCCGCCATTTACCCTGATTAACTGATGAGTTTCTAAAGCCAAATCATGCTCTGCAGGATTTGTGTACCTATTTCATGGCAGGTGCACCTTCACGAATCTAGTCACATTTACATGCATCATGCATCTTAGATTCTTACTGGCGGTTTCGATATTTCTTGATTTGAACCATATTTGGGATGATGATACCTGTAGGGGTTGAAACCACCAGCCAGCTTGGATACCACCCTAGATATGCTGCTAAAGTTGGGTGACTAACCACTGGGGCTCTCCAGGAACTGCGTCATGGCGGATTGTGGAGCTACTTCCCATGGATCTGGCTATCGGAGAAGAAACGCTTGAAAAGCAACTGGTGGCTATTTTCAGCCTGTGGCTGGTGATTTTCTTTTGGTGCTTCTGAGAGTTGTGTTGTTTTTCCTAAAGGGGTCAGTTCATCTTAACTGTCCTAACCCCATCCCTATCGTTCAATGAGTTGAAGCCAACGGCCATTATTCTCAGGAACTGCAAGTCATGGTAGTGAAGATGCTGTAGAGCCGTAGAGCCGTAGATATAGAAGTTCCTGTTTTGAATTGTGCTCAGGGGGTCCTAGTGGGGATGACAGGAAATGGGAATGAAGTAGGACAATTTTAAGAATTGTGCGCAGTTGGCTCAGTTGGCTCCTTTGGATTGGTTGGCAATTCATGTTGAATGAGTTCAAGGAAAACACACAAACACGGAGCGAGAGAGAGAGAGAGAGAAAGAGAGAGAGAGAGAGAAATGCACGTATGTATTTCATGTGCATACCATTTGTATATCATTGGGCAACCTCGACAAAGCACATAAATCCTGAATTGAGGAAAACATGCATTTGGGGTGTTTTTCGCCAAACAAGCGCAATTGCACCACTCTTGGCATTTTTCCATTTGTGCGTTTTCAAGCGAAAATTCTGAATGTATGTTCCTGGGAAAGGAGCGTAAATAGTTGGGAGAAAAGCTTACATACCCGTCCATCAGAACAAAGAGGCGGGTGTTTCGGTCAAGTGAGCATAAACGTCGATGACAGCACGCACACACACACACGCACACACATATTTTTAAAACATATATATATATATATATATACACGCACACATATGTTTTGTATATATACATATAAATGCGACCAAAAGATGCTATGAGCCGAAACAAATACCATTTGAAGATCCAAGTATATACACAGATCATGTACATGAGTACATGCTATGTATATGTAGCATATATGTGATTATAAATGTTATATAAATATGCACATAGAAAGGCTACCATTCCCTCCATGAATGATGGTACGTTGGCTGGTTCCTGCCCAGGCAAGCGCTCAGCGCGCGGTGGAAGGTGGCTGGTGTTCCTTGAGGCCGGGCGTTTGTTGGTGGAGCCCTGGTGGATTACTGTAGCAGTTGCAAGACCGGGACAGAGATCTAAACTATAAATATCAACCCCCTAAAGAGATGGAAGAGTAGTTTATCATTTGTTTGACTGATTTTTTGAAAACTTCTATTTTTGGAGGTTGCTATAGAGACAAGAAGATTTAACCAACCATAAGAATCCAAAAGATACAATATGTGGATATTGACACACAGTTTGTGGTTAGGATTTCAACTAGCCAAAGTCCGGATTGTTGCAACGCTCTTGTCCGGAAGTAGGGATCCAGCATGTGTAAAAGCATTATTCATAAACGAACCAATGCAATGTCACCTGGTCCGACGGCCATTTTTGGGTGATTTGTTGCAAGCCTTCCTTGTTCGAGCTTGTGGATAGGACAGACGTAGATATGGTTTGCACAGCTTTCTCCATATAGTTTTCACTGCAATCTCATCGGCCCACAGAGAACTCACTGATCAATCTGATCAAGGGGCTCAACATGGAAGAACTCTAGTTATGAAGTAGAAATTGGCCTCGTGTAATGTCATTTGTCAACGCAAAGTCTACCAACCATTTGTTCATATCACAGTAGTTCACTATGCCAAAAAATGAGGTTAACCAAAAAATACAGTATCACTCATTTGGGGTTTATTGTTGGGCATACCGTATAGGATGATCCAAATTTTATCAAATGGCCCTCAAATTGCTGATAATTGGGGATGGTTTGTTACTTGGTGCCGCTGCAGTAAACTAACTCAGATATGGAAAAACAATGGAACATCACCATGTTGAAGTCATGCTTACAGGTCATCTACAAATTGGTGAGTTTCCGCAGGGTTGTGGGCCTTGGGTGCGGGTAGCGGGTAGTCGCAGGCCTCGACCATGGTGGCTCCCAAAGTCTTGGGGCAGCTGTTGAGCGCGTATGATGCGCGTGAAGCGTGGCGGCTTGGCCTTCCAGCAGGGGATTTCTTGTTTTGAATTCGGGGTTTCCAAAGTCATGGGGGTACCTCCAAACCATCCGAGCCATTAGACCATGACTTTGTATTGAAACCTATAGAGACTTGGGGATTCCCCATTTTAAGAAACCACGATTTCATCGCAGGGTTGGGCAACATCTATTTAATTGACTTCGGCAAGCCCGCCGGCCATAGAGAGGTGGCCCCAAGGGAGTTTGATGTGCATTCTAGGTGGAAGCCCACGAGAGAGCAGAAGAGAAAAGAAGAAGAAGAGAATAATAAGAAGAATAAGAAGAATAAGAAAGGAAGACGAAGACAAAGCCGTAAAGCGGAAGCGGCTTGTGTAGCAAGGTTTGCTGTAACAGCCTATTGACCGTATACCAAATTAGTACATATTAGTACCGCCCTCCAGCAAAGTAGCGCCAGGTACTATGTATGAGCCTTTGGCTTGACAGCAGACCGCTGCATGGAAGGAGACAGGGGGGAGAGATTCCCCAAGGAGGTTGACGTGCACGCTAGGTGGAAGCCTCAGAGAAGAAGAGACGAAGACAGAGCCGTGGATCAGAAGCAACTTGAGTAGCAAGTGCGTGCTTGAACAACCAATGGAACGCATACCAAATGAGCACTGGTCGATCAGTACCGTGCGCGTCCTGTGACGAGTACTTGAAGACGACGGTAATGCTGTAGGCAATGTCATCAGCTACCGGCACTACCAGTGTAGTACTTGGGGAAGAAGGGAGGAAGGAGTAGAGGAGTATCGGAGTAGGCGTCGGAGTAAGCGTAGGAATAGAAGCAGTAGTAGCAGTAGCAGTAGCAGTAGCAGCAGCAGCAGCAGGAGTAGTAGTAGTAGTAGTAATAGTAGTCGTCGTCGTCGTAGTAGTAGTAGTCGTCGTCGTAGTAGTCGTCGTAGTAGTAGTAGTAGTCGTAGTAGTAGTCGTAGTCGTAGTCGTAGTAGTAGTAGTAGCAGTAGTAGTAGTAGTAGCAGCAGCAGTAGTAGTAGTAGTAATATCAGTAGTAGTAATATCAGTAGTAGTAAAATCAGTAGTAGTAATATCAGTAGTAGTAATATCAGTAGTAGTAATATCAGTAGTAGTAATATCAGTAGTAGTAATATCAGTAGTAGTAATATCAGTAGTAGTAATATCAGTAGTAGTAATATCAGTAGTGGTATATAGTAATAGTAGTAGTAAATAGTAATAGTAGTAGTAATATCAGCAGTCGTAGTAATATCTTCAGTAGTAGTAGTAGTAGTAGTAGTAGCAGTAGTAGTAGTAGTAGTACTAGTAGTAGTAGTAGTAGTAGTAGTAGAAGTAGCAGTAGTAGTAGTAGTAGTAGTCGTAGTAGTAGTCGTAGTAGTAGTAGTAGTAGGAGTAGCAGTAGTAGTAGTAGCAGTAGTAGTAGGAGTAGGAGTAGGAGTAGGAGTAGGAGTAGGAGTAGGAGTAGCAGTAGCAGTAGCAGTAGCAGTAGCAGTAGCAGTAGCAGTAGCAGTAGCAGTAGCAGTAGTAGTAGTAGTAGCAGTAGCAGTAGCAGTAGCAGTAGCAGTAGTAGTAGTACTTGTACTTGTACTTGTACTAGTATTTCTTGGGGGAGGGGGGAGGGGGGGTGACCTTGATTCAGACGAGCAAAAACGCGCAGCAAGAGAACAAAGGAACAAGTACAAGCCAAGAACAGAAACAAGAACAAAGCCTTCCAATCAGACACGCCGGCAGGCCGGCGGATTTACTGTATCCAATTCTATCTATCGATCTATCTATATATGAATTTTCAACTTTGGCTGAGTAGGTTGGGTATCTAAGATGAGACATGATATTGTCGTCATCGTCATCCTCATCATCGCCATCATAATCGTCATATTATTTATGTCCCCATGGGAATTTCCCTTCAAGAATCAGACAACCCGGGTTGTCCCTAAGAATGATTTTATTTAGGTAGAAAAGTGGTTACTGCTGTTGTGTGCTGGCCAGGTGGCTCAAACAAACCAAGTACATTTGGTGTTTTAGGGAGGGTGACAGCCAGATGGCTAACACGGACCCCCAACTCTTTAGAAAATTGCCTTTGTTTTTGTTTTTCTTGTAGTTGGTCACCTGGGCCATGATCTTTTTGAGGGTATTAGACCCCCAAGCATCATAGGTAGTGATTCTTTAGATGTGTTTTTGCAGTAGTTCCAGGTGGACTGCCATTTTTTGTTTAAAAAATAGGGAGTCCGTGTGAGCAGGCGAATTCCCACAGGGATATACTAATAATCGAAATAGAGTTTTAGTCATGAAATTTAATGAGTCATTAAATGATTTCATCACCATCGTCGTCGTCCTCGTCCTCGTCCTCGTCCTCGTCGTCCTCGTCCTCGTCATCCTCGTCATCCTCGTCATCTTCGTCCTCATCCTCATCTTCGTCCTCATCGTCATCGTCATCATCATCATCATCAGCATCACCATCATCATCATTGTATCATTGTCATTATTGCTTTTATTGCTAACAGTGTTTTCATTGTTTTCATTGTTATCATTATCATCAGTGTCAGCAACACCATCACCAATGATTAGCATTCCCAATGGCGATTACACAATGTATAGTTACGGTGATATTCTTAATAATCATCATGTAAATCATCATAATCAGCAAAGACCGCATGTCCATCAGATTAAATTGACATGGCACCGCTTCCGTCACTTCCGTCTTGAGGTATTTGGGTCGTGCCTTGAAGGACGAGCAGATGTCCATCATCCATCACTATCAGCAAGAACCTCCGTATCCCTTGGCTCATGCAGGATTCGTTCCTCGGTGGCACCAAGCTGCGTCCGTTTTTGGTTTAACCTGGAGTCTGAGGTTAGACGCATGTTTGGGGTCTTGGTACTCACTGCGCCATCCAAAATTGGATTCATGTAGTATTGAAATCGCTGGGTTCGCAGAAGCCAGCTTGCACAATACCCATACTTATATCGCAATTACTGTATGTTTCATGAACTGCAGTTCGTTCAAGTCAGCTGGTTAAAAGGCCAAAGGAATCCTATAGAGCCCACTGTGAGGCCTTGAGTGGGGGGCTGCTGCGGAAGTTGGTGCTGGATTTGGAGGAAAAACCGCTACTTGGCCGAACTGGTGAACTGGGCCAGCTCAACCACGGAAACCGCTGGTGTACCGCAAGATAGCTGGTATGTAGAGTTCGTTCACCTTAATATATTGTTTTTTTTCGTATGTATATATACGTATGTGTATAATAATAAGAACAAATATAATAAGAAGAAAAATAGTAATAATAATAATAAGGAGGACTATTTTCTCTGTTTATATATATATATTTATATATAGTTTTTTGTTTTCCAGCCTGGTTTTGTTGCTTGTTTGGCTTCTGTGGCTTTTGTCGGTGTGTGGCTTGTGTGACTTTACCATGCTTTGCCTATCTATCTATCTATCTAATCTAACCTAATCTAATCTAATCTTACCTAATCTTATTTGATTTTATCTGACTTTATCGTATCTAATCTATCTAGTCTATCTAAAGTATCTATCTAAAGTATCTATCTAAAGTATCTGCCTCAAGTATATGTCTAAAGTATCTATCTAAAGTCTCTATCTAAAGTATCTATCTAATCTATCGATCTAAGTCATTTATCTATCTATCTATCTTCCTACCTACCTATGTATCTATCTATCTATCTATCCATCCATCCATCCATCTATCTATCTATCTATCTATCTATCTATCTATCTATCTATCTATCTATCTATGTACCTACCTATCTATATATATATTTATATTTATATTTATTTTTTTTTTATTTTTGAATTTTTTATTTATATGCACACACACACACCTAAAACAACCCGACATAACCAACCCTTTATAAACCCTAAACTAACCCTAAATAACCCTAAACCAACCCTAAATAAACCCTAAACTTACCCAAAATAACCATAAATAAGCCCTAAACCAACCTAAAATAAACCCTAAACCAACCCTAAATAAACCCTAAACCAACCCTAAATAACACTGAATAAACCCTAAACCAAACCTAAATGACACTAAACAAACCATAAACCAACCCCAAATAAACACTGAATAAACCTTCAACCAACCCTAAATAAATCTAAGCCAACCCTAAATAACCTAAATAAGCACTGAACCAACCCTAAATAAACCCTGAACAAACCTCATATCACCCAAACAAACTTTAGTGTCAAACCTAAATGACACTAAACCAACCATAAACCAACCCCAAATAGCACTGAATACACCCTAAACCAACACTTAAATAAACCTTAAACCAACCAACACTATGATAGCATCCAATGCCACTATTTAGACCCAACAGGGTTGCCTTTCAACCTATATTCTACATGTTCGCCAGACGCATGTTATGCAAGGAAAAATCGATTGAAACCATGGAAAAATAAATTGTAACCATGTGGACAATTCAATGAAAATTATGAGAACATCGATGAAAACTTTGGGTAAATCAACGAACACCATGGAAAAAATCGAGTAAAACCATGGAAAAATCGATGAACAGTGCAAATGGCAAATTTTAGCTCCCAAAATTCAGCAAAGTACAGGTTTTCGTTCCAAAATGTAGCAAATAGCAAGGACAAATGCCCCAGACTGAAAAACAAAAAATACAAAAAACAATACCAAAAAATATGCACCCTTATTATAATACATATAGAATAATATATATATATGTGTGTGTGTGTGTAATGTGTGTATATATATATGCATGAATCATGTATGTAATGTAATGTAATGTAATGCAATGCAACGTAATGAAAAACAATGCAATGCAATGCAATGTAATGTAATGTAGTGTAGCGTAATGTAATGTAGTGTAGTGTAATCTAATGCAATGCAATGTAGTGTAGGGTAGTGTAATGTTATGTATGTATTCATTGATCCCCTCCCCACCAGACCACTAGAAACCAGGCAACATCGTCGCAACCAAAGCAACGAGTCCGCCAGTCCAAGGTTGGGAGGTGGCCAACAGATCGAACCCGTTTGGGAATTGGCCAGTCGTCTCAGCAACTCGCCATGGCATGCCATGGCCATCGATGAGTCGATGGCCTTTGTTTGGGGACGACATGGGACGACCTTGAGGTTGGTACATTTGATCGTCCCGACTTTGAAGCAGCGATGTATAATATATATTATATATATGACATTGTATAGCACTGTATAGCTAAGTTTGCATTGGAGATAGATGTTGCACAACTCCCATCTTAGGGTCTCATGTGATGAACCGTACTTGGCTCGTCATTCACCAGCCAAGAATCGATGGGTCAACCTTCGATGCCCTGAATTCCACCAATGAGGTTTGCTGAACTATTCCCATTTTCGCTGGTTAAACCACTTTTTTTTGGTTGATTCAACCCCAATTGGTAACCGGTAGTTTTAAAGTCCGTCCAGTTCTCTTCCTGCCAATCTTCTTGCTCTCTCTAGAAACGCGGCAACCACAAACTGACGGGGATCTAAACCATACGTCTTGGCAAGGACGACAAAATGGGTTCAGCTGCTAACTGGCTCATTGTTTTTAGGAGATTCACCCAATCTATATGACTGTAAAACTTTATGAATTAGAAGGAAAAATCATCCATTCCAAACCTCCGGTGCATCTATATGCAATGATAAACATCCAGTAAAGGCCTCGGCAGGCAATGTTCTCCCTACGCTTGCGCTCAGTGCATTTCGCTGGGTCTTGCCTTTGATGATGGTTTTTGGCTTTTGTTTTTGCCGCCATCTTCACCTGTAGAACACCCCTATGCCTGTCCCCCCCGATCTCTATTTGTGTCCTGCTCGCCTTCCCAATTGGGAGGTGTCCTGTGCGGATTGACTCGCACTTTCACGCGCATGTTTTATCCGGACATGTTTTTTCTTGTCCACAGCTACCAGTTTTGCTATGGCCAAGGCGCCACGGGCCGTGTTATCCAGCATGACCTTGCAATTCTAGGTGTTGCTGCTCTAGATTCACAGCGACAGCTGTGAATGACAAACATCCGGCAAAAACTCCACTGCATTTTAAACATTAATATCTACCTATCTATCTACCTACCTCTCTATCTATCTATCTATCTATCTATATATCTAGCTATCTATCTGGAGGTAATGATAGCTATCTTTGGGATTCCACTGGGTTTTTCCAGTGCCAGGCAAGATGGGCATCGCCATCACTGACCACCGTGGCTTCTGCCTCGAGGCAGCCACGGGCTGCGCCACCTGGGCGAGGAGCCTGGAGCCGTTTCGACCCTCCATGGGCTTAACAGCTGCAGAGCTGGCACCTCGGTGGAGTGGATCAGGTGAGAACCTTGGGCCGTGGCTGGGTATGGCTGGATGTTTTCCATAGATTCCATAGATGTCTCTATGATCACTAAGTGAATCACTATGATGAATTTTGGAAGATCATGAAGATTTCTGCTGAGTAAGCCGCAGAAAACTGGGAAATCAGGCAGAAGGAATGGGATTTTCACCAAGGACAATGGGACTTTGGCCAAAAAGTGTTTGTACTTGTTTAAACTTCGAAGGAACTTGTGGAATGTCTGACGAGTTTTGTGAAGTTGGAGCATGGTAACGATTGTATTTGCATGTATTTGCTAAAAATGGATCAAGTACTGACATTTGAGAACTCATGGCACTGTGGAATTAGAGCAGCTGATTGCTCTTTGAGTGACAGCAGTAGTTTTTTATTTCTGGTTGGTTGTTCTGAGGATTATGAGAATATTTGCCATGTTCAATTCTAAACTCGGGATACCTCGGGATGATAGCAGTTGTATATGTATACGTGTATATATATATATATACATAGTTTATTTGCAGAGAGAGAGAGATGTATGTATATATATATATATACAGTATGTATTATTTATGCTCTCTCTCATTTGGCCAGTGTTTTTCCGTTGGGGTGACTACTCCCAATTTGACTCTGCACACATGGGGTTGGAGAGACACGACACATCTATAATTTATACTTATATTGTTTGCACAGAGAAAAGAACTAGAATTCATTGGGTTAGATTACAGTACATAGCGCGGAATTACTTACGCTACAGAATGTAGCGTAGATTAGAGGCACATTTCTAAAGTGCACCAACCACCAACCTGTGCTGCATTCTGTTTGTAAGTTGCAAAGGTCATCGCCGTGAAGACCGTTGAGAAGTTCCATTCCGTACGGCTACCGCTGTTGAAGGAACCTGAACATACATGGAAGCCTAAGGGCTTAAGGGCATGCAGTATATATATATATACATATATATGCAGTGGCAAAACCAGCAACGATGATCAACCATGGGGATAAGTGGAAGGGTGATGTTTCTTAGTTGTGTTTATGTTCATTTATGTTCCATCCTCATGACCTGATGCTTGGGATCCTAGATTCAATTGATGAGCCAGTCTTGAGGATGCAGCGGAACTACATCAGGCCTTCACTGGCCATACTATATATATATATACACTATACAATGTTCAGTGGTTTTTGAAGGAACATCAGGTGTTTTTTTTTAACCCGGCCACCAGGAATTTTGGACGGATGAAAGTGCAGTCGAGGTCCTCTACTTGAGCAACACCAAAAGCCACTGTGTGCAAGAAGCAGACCTTGGATGCGCCCAGAAAGCCAAACCCGCTGATTCTTAAAAGTTTATTTGTCAGTGATTGCCGGGATAGCTAGATGGAAAGATAGAGATGGCTCTCGAGGAGTGGTTCGCCCATGACATAGACAGAGCCTGTCACTTTCAAATCAAATGAACTTGACTGGGTTTGTTGAAAAACATGTGCCTTCCAGTAATTGCACCTGGCTTGAAAAATGAACCGTTTGACTTTGTAGATGATATACCTATTGAACATGGTGATTTCCCATATGAAAACCGTTAAGTTACCAGAGGGTAGTTTCCAGTGACTCTCCCAGGTAATGACTTGGTGGACATCATTGACTTGAGCCTTGAATTTGGCGACATGGTTGATCCAAGCAAAGAGTCCAACAAGCAGGGCAGTGGCCATTGCACAAAGATGCAGGCCATTTTAAGGCGCTGAGTCGTGTGCGGTTGCCGTATGTTGCCGTGTCGGCAGCTGGTGAGAAACTGAGCCTTGTATTCCTTTTGGATAAAATTCAAGGGCCGAGATTGGCTTTGTTTAGGTTTGAACATGTTTGAATCATGTCAAGCAGTTGATGTGGGGAATCCATGGAAGCAGCTTGTTGGTCCAACGAATTTCCAGCCATGTGGCAGGTATTTGCACCGCTCCCGGCCGAGTCGACGATGGTATGTGGTCACAGACGATGACACCTTGGTGAACGTTCCTCGCTTGCTGCGAGTGCTGGACTCGCATGATGATTCACTGGCAATCTATTTGGGTGAACGCTATGGATGGTCTCACATGCAGGCGTCTCTCTCAGGGTTGATGTTTGTTTTGTTTTTTCTTTGCGGGTAAGGAGCCTTGCGGAAAAGCAGCAAGCCTTTTGCGTCAGCAAGGGGTCAACATATTTGATCATGAATCATATATAATCATATTTGCGTTTTCTCTGAACATTCCGTCCCACATTGTTAGGTAAGTATGTTTCAGTCAATTCTGGTTCTAGTGGCGCGCTTGGAGTTTATACGTCTAGTGGGGCGCAAAACAGGACCGTGACGGGACCAACTACATTACCACAGGGGCCGGGATGGCCCTTTCCAACGCCGCCCTGCAACGCTTGATGTCTTGCAGCACATGCAACTGTCGGGCGCCAGATGCCCCTGATGATATGTCATTGGGCACCTGGTTTCGCAATTTGGGCATCGAAGCGTGCCTCAGTTGATGTGCGGGATATTGCAGGTACTGGTGCTTGGGTATGGGTTGGCTTCCTTGCTTGGTCCATCCTTTTGACAGAGGAGACCATGGAACCCACATGGAAAAAGAATGCTGTGATTCTGTAAGTCCCGAGCAGATGATGCTTGTTGGCTTTTGTAATTTTCCACGAAACATCCTTTCCACGCAGAATTTTGGAATGTCTAAGATAATAGTATGGAGCCATTAGATCTCACCAAATGAAATGTCTAGATTGTAGCTGCGCGTCAGCAGATATACAGTAGTATATTCTGTGCAAGCAAGCAAGCAAGCAAGCAAGCAAGCAAGCAAGCAAGCAAGCAAGCAAGCAAGATTCAAGGCAGACTGTGCATGGGCAGTGCAGCTTTGGCATTTGAGGACCCATGAGGAGGGTTTCCATCAATCAGAACCGCAGAACTATCACAAGGACTGTTTGCTGCTGCACTGTGTTTGTGGGGCATCTATAGATCCATGCTAAGCCCAAAACCCGGAAAGCCGACACAACTATTTCATTCATTTGCTGCGAAGTCCTGCGTGTGTGGCAGCCTTTTCTTTCGGGTGCACTAAGATGAGCTGATAGCTGACCATAAGCGATTGTCATGGAGTATGTGAATGGACGATTGTCCAATGACTAATGTAAAGATTGGTGATGTTGGGTGCAACTTCCTGTATTCTTAGGCCAAAGTCCCCGCAGAATCAAGTTAGAGTGAATCTTATAATATAATTGACATTTTTATTCAAGCGTTGCCAGGTTTATCCCGATGAACATGCATGTTCGTGTAAGTGCCCACAAGGGCAACATATTTAATTATATTCTGATGCAGATAGCTGGCAAAATTTTGTTGGTAAAGTTTTGCCCGTGAAGTTTTGCCGGCGAAGTTTGCGGCACAGTTTCTGAGTAATCATGTAATATATAAGTCTGAGTATGCGGCGAAGTTTGCGGCTAAAAATGCGCTTTTTTTTATTTTCGAAAAAAGAACACCGAGATTTCACAACACACTTCACCACGCACCACGGCCCCGAACCCAAAAAATCCATTACAGTATAGGCGGCATTTTTTATCCACCAAATATATTCATTAAAATCCTTGTGGCATAATTTAGGTTACCAATTTGCGGGGAGGGGCTGTTGGGATTTTTTGAGTTCACCCACAGTGTTCATTGGTTTCTGTTGGGTGTTTGTCTGGCACAGCAATGACCCATTGGAAACCAATTCAAACCCACCGCCTTTGTTATATTCAAAACTTCAAAACCTTTCAAACATGTTCATATCCTTATCAAAACGTTCATTGGTTGTTTTTATCTCAAAATACATCACATACTGCTAAACATTGATTGGTTGATTGTAATGTGAAAACTGCAGCTGTTTCAAACATTAAATCAAGACCTGTATCATATCCAACCCCCCAGGTTACAATGTCCTATACCCTCTGGTAATCAACTTGCTGGACAATCCAGCTCGCCATGTTTGATGACACTACACGACAACCCTAATTGCTGGTTAAATATTTTCCTGTAGACCCAATAAATCATCACTTATGGTTGGTTCCCATTATATCCCAATCATATACCATGTATGCTTGCTTGGTGATATTCTTCTCTCCCGTTATATCCCATTATTTATATATATATCCTTTCACATGGATATTGTTGTGTACCAATTAATCCCTTCCTCCTATTACTAAACCCCACCCAAATACTAAAAACTAGTGTCCATCTCCAACTTTTGAAAATTTCAGATTGGCCAATTTGATTTTTAATTGATCCCCTTTAGAAAACAATTTAAAAATCAAACTACCATTTGTGGGTTCCCCCCCCTAATACTAAAAACTAGTCAACCCCGGGGTGTTTATTATTAGGATCCGTCCGATTTTTTTTGTTTTTTTTAATAAAAATGTTTTTAATTTAGTGCTAGGGGGAAGCTTCGAAATCCAATTTTTGGCAATATTTTAATCGCGTTATATAAAGAAATTTAATTGATTTTGAGATCGGACAAACAGTTTTTATTACTAAGGGTTTAAGTTTATTAATGGGGTTCCCTAATAATAAATACCACCCTAATACTAAAAACTACCTGCCGCGTTTAGTAATAGCGGGGGCGTTTAGTATTCGGAGGAAGGGATTATTTACATACATATATATATATTTATTTATTTATTTATATTTATATTTAGTAAATTTTCACGACCTGCGACCGAACCCTGGAATGATAGGGTAATTATCCAAGTATAGCCTTATTTGTCTTATTTCATAGTGAGTTATGATAATCGACCAGGAGTACTTGGATGTTCAACCCTGGCGATTTCACGCTAAGTAGGGGCAATGTTCACTTTTTGCATGTGAACTAACCCACCTGGGCTAACATTTACTAACTGAGAATCACTGGGGTGAACTCACCTGGGCTTATTACCCACTTTTCCCATCTTTTCGGATGAAGGCTTAGTTCACTGATGTTCAGTTGTAAGCAGCGTTTTAGCCCAATTACTACCCTCTGGTAAACTAACATAAAAATGGAAAGTCACCATTTTTAATGGGAAAACTCACTAATTCAAAGGCTATTTTCAATAGCTTTTTGTATGTTTACCAGAGGGTAACAGTACCTGGGATGAACCACCGTTGTTTAGCGTTAGGAGCTGCTCGGCGCCAGCGATCCTCCTGTCTCCTTCCATCGCTTCAATGCGCGGCTACCGGGCTCGGCCTCCGCCGAGGAGTTCCACGAAGCACGACGTGCCCGGAAAAAACTGGAACTATGTGGGGTTGTTATATGCAAAATGTATACAACATACACAGAAAATAATATATATATATATTTATGCATATTAATTAATGTATACATAGTAATATACAGATATAGGAATAACCACCAAAAAGATAGAATAGAACCGTGATTTGCCACTATTCTTAGCAGGATAATATATATATATATATACTGTTCTATTCTTTTATGAATTCTTATGTTGTTATTTTATTCTGTATATATTATGTGTGTTTGAAAATATGTGTTCGGATTGTATCCTGGGTTTGCTGAAGATTATTTTTTGTAGTTTACCATTGGTTCATCCACCTTTTTGGGCAATCTTGTCGGATATAAGTTTTCTCTAATTTAATGATATACACGTGCCCTCCATCTAACATAGGCAGCACCAGACAGGGGCCTGCCAGTTTCTCAGTGTGCTAGCTGAGGGGATAAGAATTATTATTTTAAGTTACCATTCTGGAAAAGTATGTATGAGAAATCAACACTATATATAAATATGTATGATGATAATATATACATATATTATCATGATAATATATATATATATATATATATTATGTACCGCAGAGGAATAAAGCGGCTATTGGGGATTTAATCACTATTCTGGGGATATAGTAGAGGTAAGGGATTCAAATCAACAATACGAGATGAACTTGTTTGAAACGGGAGGCACCACCCCAAATTAAATTGTTGTTTGAATGGGGGAAACTCTAAACAAATGAATTTCGAGGTCCCAATTTTTCTAGGCAAACCCAACAAACCCATCAGTGAATTGAGTAGCCCAGGTTCCGATATTGTTATCCATCAGCCATGGTTCAACTTTGTGAGTTGTTCAGGAAGGCTCCAATGTTTTTGTTTGTTGCTTCAGTTTGTCGGACACTTTCGGTATCTATATAACTGGCCAACAGGTGGCCATTTTGTGGTTTTTGAGACAAACGCATTGCACATTTGGTTGGCCTTTCATACGATGTTCAACCATTTGTGGGGTGATGTGCTGACTTTCCCGGGATGGATTGAAACCACTAAGCAGATCTCAGCAGATGTTTACAAAGTATCGAGTATCGAGTATAAAATAATTGCCAGTTGTAATTAGGCCGTCCCTAGGCCAAAGTTGGAGCAGTTGGAGGAAGAACTATTTTAAGCAGGAGTTGCGACTTGTGGGCTGTGGCATGTGGGGTGGCTGAGCTCGGATGACTTGGCGTGGATTATGTTAACCTGTAAGATGTTGGGGTGTGCTATCTTTTGAATAACCCGCGTACCACTGTGGTGCTATGGCCCACGGCTACGACGTTTTCTTGCATGAATATCAAATATTGTTGCTGTAAGTGTGAACGAGTCAAAGTCTCTAAGGTGCTTGCTCTAAATCATCATATGGTGACCCGTGGTGACGCATGATATAACTGTCTTCAGAAGGTCAAAAAGATGCCCTTACCCTCTGACTCACCGATGTTTGTGGAAGGATTGGTACTTTTGTACCTGGCTGACGGGAACACCAGACTGTCACTGATATGCGTTGCCAGCTATGTGCATGTTCTCATTTGTATCACCATGTATCACCGTAGTTGATCCACCCAAGCTTCGCTTCAAGGCTGTGAACCTTCCCCCATCTCTGGTACCAGTACAAAAATGGGTCTTGAAGAGTGGGCAACAGGCAAGTTTCTCAAGCTTCATGATCCAAACACAGAACCAGAAGGCGACTATCACTTGTAGGCAGAGTTATTCCGGTACGATGATGTTCGTTTTGACCAGATTTTGACCCTTACAAGTGGAGTCGCACTTGAATAGGTCCGGTATTACCCCTGTTATAGCTGTGAATATGCCTAAGCTGCACCAACACCCTCCTGGTGCTGTCACGTTGGTCCCGCCCAAAGGAGCTGTGATCAGCGTTTGGGAGGAAGAAAAAAGCTGCGCGTTGTTGATGGAGAAAGTGGGAAGTAACACGACATATCCCACCAACAGGCAGCAAAGGAAACAAACCTGCATACCATATGCGTAACTTTCATAAAGATAGATGCTTGCTTTGCTGGTGGTTGCATTTGTTTGTTTATGTCGTGTTCCTCCGTCCCTATTTGGGGCATATAATTATTGGTAGTTTAAAGACTTAAGATCTTCAGGATGCGTTTTAATGTTAAGAGTTGAAACCAAATAATGAACAACCAGGATAGTTTGGTTGGAGCAAACAGTAGATGAACATTTGCTGGTGTGTTTACAGATTCAGTTATGGCTGGGCATATCTCTATAAATAGACATTTGCTTTGACCACATCCCCAAGAATTCTACATAGCCCCAATAATATGGGAATACCCAGACCCCAGAATGAATTACATCCAATACAAAACCGGTACTTATACCATCTTATACCTATTCATCACAATCTGAGTGGGAAGTTAATCACCATCACAGCGAAACCCTGATACATGAGTTGCACATGTTTATGTAAATGCAATTGCTACCTGGAATTCAGGTGACTGCATGTCAAAACCTCAACATGACCGAGACCTGGTACTGAAATCAAGGAAAGTAAACGGGGGAGCTCTCACCGTATCCCAATTTCTAAACTTCTAAGAGGATTTCATCATTGACCTCCTCCCATTTATACAAGTTATCATCAGCATCAGCAGCATCATCATCATCATAATCATAATCATGATCACCACCATCATCATCATCATCGTCATCATCGTCATCATCGTATTCATCATCGTCATCATCGTCATCATCATCGTCATCATCGTCATCATCGTCGTCATCATCATCAGCAGCATCATCATCATCAGCAGCATCATCATCATCAGCAGCAGCAGCACAATGGATACTGGGTAACAGATAATGTTGAAAAGAAAACGTATAAGCCCAAGTTACCATATATATATATATGGCAACAAACGTGGAACCAGATTACGGATCATTACAGATTATATATAAATCCCATTAAATCCCATTAAATCCCATCATAACCTCAATACCTTCGCGGCGCGTTGCGCGGTCATCCCCGACGCAGGGGGACAAGGCTTGGCGCCTTTTTCAGGAGGTTCAACGGCAGAAGTTGCGCCGCTGGGCGAAACGCCGGAGAGATATGGGGGGAGATCAAAAAAGTGGTAGTTGGGACATACCATGACATACCCACATGTTGGTGTTTTCAGGGTTAAAACTCCGACAAAATTTGTGTGGCTACTTGGAGCCAACATGGAGGATCATCCGACTATAGCAACTGTTGTTGGTAAGTGGGGATGTAAACCAGAAATGGGATAACTACTGGAACCTCAGTTTGGGGAACTGATTCACCAGAGTCAGTAAGCACGCACTGACCCCATCCAAAACAGCGCTGGGCCCCTCGACTCCAAAACGGGGGCAAGTGGCCCTAGGGATGAGGAAGCTGGCAATTTTCTGCTTTCCTGTTCAGCAACCCCAGAGTCCGCAGTGATTCATATATCCCTTAAAGCAACGTGAAAAAATATTGAAATTTTAGTAATTCCAGACAAATCCGAAAATTCAGACAAAACAGAAACTTCACAAGAGTCTGAAAATCAGCAAATTCAGAAGAGCAGAAAATTCAGAAAAAACAGAAAGCTCATACAATTCCAAACAATCAGACAAATGAAGCAGACCATGCAGAAAATTTAGAAAAAGAACTCATTTGAAGCTTGATTTATGCAGCACTTTTGGAAAATTCAGGAAACAACAATAAACATACAACTCAGGAAAAATAACAACAAAAGAAGAATAAACATCTGGAAGAGAGTAGACAATTTCAAAAAACGTGGAAGAAACAACAAAACAAAATTCATAAGATATAGACAATCCAGAAACATAGCGCAGTTGAAGCTCAATATGTTCAGAAAACACAGGCAAATCATGAAATTAAGAAAATCAGCAACTTCACAAAACAAAAATCACAGAAAACCCAAAAACAAACAGCAAAATCACAAAACAAAACAGCAAATCAGAAGAACATTACAGTTCAGAAAACGCATAAAAAAACAATCAGAAAGGTTAGAGAAAAAGTAGAATTTTCATAAATTTTAGATTGTTCAAGTTTCTTGAGCAAAAACTAATGAAATATATTCATCCTGAAATGGCGGTTGGAGAAGAAACATGAGTTTGAACACCATGAAAAAAACTGTCTAGGAAAAATAGAACATTCAAAAGTAAAAACACGTGTTTTCATTTTCGAAACAGTAGTGTATAAATAATATGGCAATGGCGATGAAGAGAGGAAATCATTTCCATATTTCTGCACTTGAGAAAAACACCAGCTAACAGCGTAATTGCATATATATATACATATATTCATTTTTTTTAGAGGTGAACCAAAAAACAGTCAAACTATCATCAAAAACAACACGTTTGCAAAAGGACATAATTTCATCCTCCTGTAGAATTCAAAACTGCAACATAGGTCTTGACACGATGGCGGCAGCAGAAACTATGTTCCACGTTATTTCCCAATGTTTCAGCAGTAAAAAAGTTTACATAAGTTCGAAAAGTCAATCAAGTAACTTGTGTTATGACATATTGAGTTCATATAAGTTCTTAGATTCCAGATAAGTGCCTGAAGTAAAACAAGTTCTTCGTTTAGGCGTCACAGTGGTTGAGAGACAGCTGAGGGCCTTCCTGACCACTGAATTGTCATAACAGAGTTACCCGCTGAATTCACGTTAACAAGTGGTGAAGGTAGCTTCATGTCATTCTTGGGTTAATTTCCAGGGCCTGGATCTTAGTTACGAGCAACGAGTATTCACAGGATTGCCGCAGGCTGCAGTTGGTAGTGACGGCTGCAGTTGGTCAAACTGACCTACAAGAGAAGCCATTTAGAACCTACATTGATTATACAATTATTATATTTATTATACACTATAATATGCCAATGGGCTCATCCAAGAATCAGCCAATGTTAACTACCGAACTGACCTACGGACCTAGGTCCGGACATCGCCATGTACAGCGTCAGGGCTCCAAGTGTCAAAAGTGTCAACGCTCCGGCTGTGGCTGGTTTTGGCGGGAGTAAATATGGCAGGTATATGGCAGGTATATGGCAGGTATATGGCAGGTATATGCATTTGAGTAGGGGAAAACCGTTTTGGAAAACCACTTAACTACTAATTCGTATACGTTTGTGTCAACATTTAGATATATTTGAATACATTATATATATATATGTATGTATGTATATATATATGCGTGTGTGTGTATTCATATGCATATACAATATTGCATGTGATCGTTTGATCATTCATTCGGAACCAGGGAACATTTATACACATACATTTTGAGAGGTGATGCAATAAAATAAGTCAAAACAGATAAATGCACCATATGTAAAAAGGTTTTAACTTGCTATGGATTTTACCCTTCCATTGTCAATTGTCGCAGGCTGTCACCAGCGCATGTGACCAAATGCAACAGCAACTTGGCACCAGAGCGAAAGCCGCAATGGGGGATGGGGATGTCATTGGTTGGAACATTTGCCAAGAAACATCAAGAAATCAAGTGTTACATGGGTAATGGATTATTCGGGCTATATCTGGGTATATAGGGGTTATATATGGAATATGCCCACTGTTACATTGCAATGCCTAATTTAAAAACAACGTTTGTTTTTGAGCAATGGGGCGATGAAAAGTGGACAGACCCATGTGACCAAAGTTCACCTGGTTTCAGCTTGGTCCGTGGAATTCATCCATAAGATCCTGTGCTGTTGCAGTAGTCGCTGCTGGGGATGTGCCCAATGCCCTCTTTGCATTGATGTGAATGTTTATTGAACAAATTACTGGACTATCCGGATGGCTTAGATCTTACCTCGGTTCAGTATTTATGGCACCAACTAGAAAAATGAGTTGAACTGGTGCCAGGCGATGGATGCTATATGTTTAAATATTTGCCATCATTTAGCCAGTGTGGGGGTGTTTGGAAACATCGTACCCTCCAGCTCCAGCCGGGTTGATCCCAAGGTGGACCTGGGCGCTTCAGATGCTGAGCCGGAGCCCAAGGATAGATTTCATTCACCGAAGAACAAGAAGGAACCAAAACAAAACACAGCAACCAAAAAAAAACAAGCACCAACACAGCAGCCAACAACAACAACAACCACAACCACAAACAGACAAAAGAGTGGACCAGCAGAACAACATCAATATAATTTTATTATATATATATATATATTAGAGAGATTATAGCCGGGAATGCACCAGGGGGATCATCAGGTGCGTTGACCTGTTCAAGTGGGGGCATCAGGTCTGGCAAGCGCGGAGGTTGGATGGGATGGGCGGATCGAGACTATGGATCCTATGGCAGGGGAAGGTTTGATGTGTGAATCTTTCAATACGGATCCCACTTGGGTACGTCCATCATACCTTCGCATTGACGCAGGATAGCCCCATCTAATTTATGGTGGCAATGCCGGTTCCCCTTCACCATCCATTTGTAAAGCTCTGGAGATTTGCACCCCGATTCCACAAGGGTGGAGTTCGCAGTTTTGAAGTTGCTGGCTCACAGTTTTGAAGTGGCACAAGGACACACACAGTTCAGTACTGCAGTTGCTCCAAACTGAAAGCCGTACAAAAGCAGCAACAAAATTGCGGAATCTGCAGCAGTCCCCAAGTGGCTACCAAGCCAATGTTGCCGCCGAATCCCAATGGATATTGACACATGAATTGAGTGTTGATATGATCCTATGATATGATGGGGTTGTCTGAAAATTCGAGCAACATTTCCACAAATCCGCTGGTTCATCATCATTTTCCTCACATAAAATGTGCATAGTTGAGGGCATACACCTTTTTCAGCAACACCTATTGTGGAACATTTCACACCGGATGGAACCCAGAGTCAAAGGCTGTGCAATCCGTAACTCATAGCACGGAGACGGTATAACTCACAGCCTCGTCGATTGCCATGGGAAAGGCAACAACAGTGAAAGAGGTGCTGGGAGATAGGATGGGAATGGAGTGTGATACTGAAGAATCATAGGCACCTTATATAATAAGACCATCGGAGGCTTCGGAAGATTAGTGGCAAGGGCTTGGACTGCCAGCCACATCTCCCACAGGTGAAACCCAAATGGGTGAAACGCCAGGAACGGGAGGTGCGGTGAGCTGCGGTGGGTGGTTGACCCGTGACATAGCGATTTGGACAACAACTATGGGTTTCCCTAAGAAAAATGATCTACGAATGGGTGGTTTTCTAGAATTCTATAGATATGTTGATTTATCTTGTAGGGAATCTACGGGTATTTATCTTTGGAAATGAGTGAGTGATTGCTTATGTTCATAAAGATCATGGTGCAGAGGCTCT
Source organism: Cladocopium goreaui (assembly GCA_947184155.2). Lineage (NCBI taxonomy): Eukaryota > Dinophyceae > Suessiales > Symbiodiniaceae > Cladocopium > Cladocopium goreaui. Next base: position 71,589 of record CAMXCT020006571.1, on the reverse strand, counting down.
GTATTGTTTCCGTGTGTGGTGGGCGTTGAAGCATTGCCTCCATGTCAAATTGCCCGGCCTTGCAGCTGCAGGAAAAAAACAACGTAAGAACGCAGAGCGTTGCATGGTTAGATCCTTTAGGCAACAAACACCTTCAAGCATAGACATGGATGGGAAAGTTGTGTTTTTTTTGCAGGATGTTTCAGTTTTTTTTTCATGTTCATTTAGCTTCCCAAAATCCGCGTGTTTAGATCCGTGTTTTCTGGGCGTAACCAGGGTTTGATAGTACAGTACTCTTCGAGTCCTCAACATCCACAGGCTACCGTTGCGTCCGTCGCGGCGCCGCGCTACTCAGACGCTTGGAAATAATTCCTTTCACGGAGTATGAAAGGCGTGTGGTTTGAAGCTGGGGAAGGATCACATTAAACCCAGGTATGCGGTATGTAAACAAGTACCTCAATCAATTGTGAATGGTGGGTGAGGGTTGGGCTAATTAATTTTTGCGGTACTTCTATATATAGAGGAACATGTCACATCATCAGGACCCTACCTTTTGTGGGGATTCTAAGGGGTTCTAAGGTTGGCCTTGTTGCCCGTATTTTTGCCCGTATTTATGCTGAATGTATTTGGATGTGTAATGATGTGTCCTCATTAGTGAGGGATCGGGATTGTGGCATGTTTTTGTTTGTATTGTTGGGCGAATTCTATAGATACAACTATTTGTTGGAAGCATGCTGCCAACCTAACCTGACTACACCATTTCATGGTGTCTACATGAACGGGGATGGTACCTTCGATCCGTAAAACTCTTGTGGGGTCGCACTTCGCTGTCTCACAGACAAAGATCCACGCATTGCTGGACGCAATTGATGATCAGACCATGCTCTGAGTGGATCCTTTGATGTATATAGATGCTGATGTTTTCTTAAAGGTTTGGAAAACACCTTGAACAATGGCCAGATTTGGGTGAAGGAAAGTTGACAGAAATGGTCCTTGCCTACTCTCGATGGAAGCAAACGCTGCTATGGATCTCTTGCCCAGGATTCCTTCATCCCCCCTGGCTGCGATGATGATGAGCAAGATGAGGAATCTTCACGCTGCTCACATGGCCAGGGAACGTGTCCCGGGGGGCTGCTGCCGTGAAAGAATGAAATATGTTGTTGATGTCGTGGATGTTGCTCATTGATTTTGCACTTAAAAATGCACTGGCCCCCAGACATCCAAAGACAGCCGATACATGTGGGATCATTTGGAAACCGCTACTGTACCTTCCAAAAGTGTCAAATGTGACTGCAGGTCACCTTAATTCGAAAAGTTTGCAACAATTGGCAGAACACACAGGTATGACTCGGTTACAGGATGTTACAGGCATAAACATGACAAACAAAAACATGAAAAACCGTACAGTACATGGAACATCATGGGGTATTTGGGACCTACATTGGACATGATGCCTGGCAATGCAAGGTCTCCAGGAGCTTTGACCCACTTTTATAAGGGAGTTCCCATCAATGGTTGTCCATTCCCATGACGGAGTACCAGAGGGTAAATCCAAATCTAATTAATTTGTGCAATTCCTATACTTTCATAATTTTCCTAGATTGCAATTTCAATATAAACTGTACACCGTATAGCCACAAGCAAATACAAAATAAAAGGATGAGTTGATCAAATTTGCCGCTACTATTTGAGCGAAAATTGTATTTGTTTATATTTTTTGAGGTTGAATCTTTTCAAATCCCTGTATTTTTTCTTGCAAACTCCAAACCCTTGAGGCTACGAGCAAGTTATGACGAAGGGTCATTGGTGTCCACCCCGGCTCCGGGGGCGTAACGACTCACTGGTGGAAGCCGTGAACGATTGGCATTTCGCAATGCTGAGCCTGGGGCTTCAAGGGATGAACATGGCTGACTTATAGAGTTATGGACCATATATAAACCATCAAAGCATGGGGGTTTAACCATGAAACAGAGGGGTTTTATGATGAAACATAGTGACATAGTTGAATCATCGGATTTCAAACATTGCTTTCAAGGTAGTTTATTTGAGTTTATTTGCTTGTTTGCGGATGTTCGGAAAACCTCACCAGATCCCTTTTTAAAAATCACGTGTTCACCACTAACAACTTGAAGGGGTATCTCACTTTTTGGGAAGATAGGTATATCATGTGATCTCTGAGAAAATTCCTGTGACATACTCACAAATGATCAGAAAATAATCAAAGAGCCCCTGGATTTTGGAGATTGTGCGGTATTTTCAGTAACTTACCGAGAGGGAGAGAGAGAGAGAGAGAGAGAATCATGAGCTCAAAGTTGAATGTGTCTTTTCATCCTGTACCCTACTGGGTAAGAGACTTGGCTGGCTGGGATATTTGAAGCGGAAAATCAAAGACCAAGATAATGACTATAAAGGGGATTATGTGAAGGCAACCCCCTGTATGGGAATCTTCCACTGGAACGTGATGAGAAGGACTTGGGCGTGCTGGCGTGGCCAACATGTAGTGATGGGCAGAACATATATCATTAGGTATGTTCGTTTGCGAAGCGTCATAGACCAAGGGTACTTGGGATGCGTCCAAGAGTGTCTCCATTTTGAAAGTGGTTTTGAAGCGACTGGTCACTTTTGGGCTGTTTTTTTTGCCCCAGACGACTTGTGTTTTCCACATATGGGGGTTTTCTGAAATGGGGGGTACCCCAAACTGGATGGTTTATAAGGGAAAATCCTGCTAAAATGAACAAAACTGGATGACCCGTGTCAGGAAACTTCCATATATATATAATATATAATATATATATATTATAATATATATATAGATTATAATATATATATATATATTATATATACTGTATATATACGTTCAATATAGAACATTTGCAACCCAACCTTGCCAGTGAAACACGTTGATGCCGAATGCTCATCAAACGTGGCAATGGAAAATCCCCGAACACAATGGAGGTTTCAATTATTGGGACAATCGTTCATGCGTAGGGAATTTTCCATTGTCATGTTTGATTGCCGGATGGTGTAAGTTAGAAAAACACTTGCGGGGTATGTGAGATTAATTGTGAGGGTCATAGCAGACTTTCCAGGGAGGGGCTGAAACATGCTGAAAGGACCGTGCGTGCTGCGGATGCCAGGAACGATTCTCACAGGAATCAGTTCTACTGGGATGCTTTGGCTGCGTGTGTCAAGGGCAAGTGTGTCATGGACATTGGTGACTCAGCTGGTGGATTCTGGTGGGTGTTGCACTTGGGATAACTATGGTAATATTGGTTATAACCTGCATAAGTTGGGATATACACAGCCACTATGTATCACTATGGTTATAGTTTAACATATTATAAACTGTATAAGCCACTTGTGAGTGGAACTGGTCCCCCAAGTATAGTGGTAGATGCCATACGCTTATATAGTATTTTCTTTTTCCCTACGGAATATTGTGAAAGATGAGTTGGTATGCAGCCAGCTCGAGAGCCGCCCTTTGCTTGTGTTGTATTTCCACTACCCAGATGGCTCCATCCCCATGTGGAGCTTGGGCGGAACCTCGCTAGAAACCGTCCTTCAGAGATCTAACCAGAAATTCATGGAACACTGCAGACATGAAACTGGTGATGAAATCCCATGTTTCGTAGTCACTATGAATCACTTTAAATCACCATTGATAATCATTAAGCACTATTGTTTCCATATGTGTTCCATTTCTTGGCGCTTTGAAGCACTTAATGATAAGCAGGGGGGCCTACCAAACATCCCTCAGCTCAAGAAGATGCGTTGCGTATGTGCAAACAAGAACAGGCTAAGAGCAATCAATTCGGAGAATTGGTTGAAGAAATGTTGAAGGGATAACCTGCAGGAAACCTTTTAGTTGTTTTTTTGGGATAAGAACCACATGTTTCCTGTAAGATTTTTGTGACAACAAAACCCACATTCAGAATTTTCAGAAGACACATCCATGCTTAAATCCCACGATGTCCTATAGAAATCTACGGACATCTCCTATAGTTCTTGGTAAAATAGTAGATCAATAGGACATGTCCATGGATTTCAATAGGACATAGATTTCTAGTTCTTGGACATGTCCTATAGATTTCTGCTATAGTTTGGACATCATTATAGTTCATAGATTTTTTACGATTTCCTATAGTTCATGGATCCTATCTTCATCTTCCAATCTACGGTAAAATCCGTCATTTTTTGGCAGGCTCAGGCAGCGGCTTGCTGGCCCTCATGGCTGCCAAGTTGGGTGCAGAGAAGGTGGTGGCCATCGAGGTGCGAAAGCAGCTCCAAGTGGTTTATGACGCCTATATAATATACCCGGTATGATATTGATTTAATATATATATATATATATATGTACAGATATAGGTGTATATATAGATGTACAGATATGGGTGGGGGGTTCTTAAAAAGGTGGATTCCCAAGTCACCATGGGTTTCCATGGTAAAATTGAGAGGAAGCCTCCATCTGCAAACGATGCCATTCCCCATTTATATTAAACACCCTTAAGAAACCATGGTTTAATATGGATTTTACACATATTTGGGACATTTCGGGACCATGTAATAGGGATGTTTAATATTAGAGGAAAAGTTGTCTATAGCCCATATATAACACACATTTAATTGGGGATATTCTACATGTAACTGGGGTATAATATGGTTATGAGATGTTATGAGTTATTATATACTCTTTTGGGGTGAGACTTCGTCATATCCGTACTTGGGTTTATGGGTTTTCATGTCTATACTTAGTGGGAAAGATAGGAAACATTATTTACACTGATGAAAATCCAAATTTATAATGATATAGTTTTTGTAGATTGATGAAGATCAGTATACTCAATAGGGACTATTTTGCAGATTTCTCAGTATTTGTTTGGATCATCAAGGAGATGCCCAGTTCGTTTGCTAACTGGGGGGACCCCACCGTAGGGGAAAGGAATGTTTTACTCAACTCAAATGTGTTTGAAAGAAACACGCCCATGATTCATTTTCATCATCATCATCATCATCATGATTTTCCCTGTTGAATGGCCATAAACTGGGGCATTCCCCTTCTTTGGACATGAGTTCTATACTGCCTTTGAAGGGTCCCTAGAATATTTGATCATGGATCCCATGACGAAGGACTCGAACTGGCTAGTGGGTAAGAACGTTGATTATCATGTCCATTTCTGCCTGGTAAGATGATCTTGAAAGAACTACTATAACACACACACATGGCTTCAGTTTTGCATGGGTCCCAACCTGGTGGATGATTATGTATAAACATTGATTGTCCGCCAATATTTTTTTGGTTTGCTTGACAACCCTGTGGGATATTTCCTGTTATCTGAAGTCCAGAAGTATGAAGCACACCCAACTGCTGGAGGATTTTCTCAGGATTGCCCAGCAGGCACCGAGTTCCTATTAGCTACAAAGTAGTGCCCCCGTTGTGAACTCCATTAGCTATGTATATATATATATATACATATTATATGCATGTTTGCTTACACCATGCACTATGCACCCTGATTTCCCGAATTATGTCAGTGAAATAAACCAACTTAGCTATCCTTTGGGGGCCCTACCTTGTAGCCTTGCTTGTGCTTGGCAGGCCTCTCGAGATATGGTCGACTTGGCTCGACTGAACGCTGAAAAGAATGGGCAGGCGGATCGCTTGCAGAGCCTCGGTGTTGCTCAGCACAGCGGTGTTCAAAACCCGTGTTGGCTTTGTATAGGATATTTTCCTAACCAATATATTGGGGATTGTCATAATCAACTAGGGGAATTCCTATTCACCAACCAGTAATCAGTAATCATTATGAAACGACAAGGCGTTTTAAACACTGAACATGTCCCGGAATCGCACCTGGCAGAGAAAAACTTGATCCAGAAATGGGATGCAATGGGGTCAGCCACCAACAAATATTATAACAGATAAATATACATCAGATCAGATGAGTTTGGGTAATGTGAGCGGAGCGGAGTGTGATTTGTTTGATGGTTTACATCTACGAAATACAAGTCCATTTGCAGTTTTTGAAGGACGAGGTCCAGAAAAGGATATGCTGTAAATATACGAGATATATTTGCTCATCATATTATACGTATTAATGTAAATCCAAAATGATGATCTACATGACGAAGGTGCTCTCGAAACTTTTGGGATTTCCGATGGGCTTCCCATGGATTCCGAAGGATCATCCATGGCCTGAGTAGCAAAGTCCGCGCCAACTGCAAAGCGGAACCTTGGATGGGACGATGGGCTACATGTCGGGGGTTCACTGATTCAGAGCCGGGTAGACATGGAAAAAACACCATGGCTACGGATGAAAATATGTCAAAAATCAAGACTGTTGAGTGGGGAGGGAAGTTTGGCAGGCACAAACTGTTCAGCATCACATTTTGTGTATCCGGCTGTATACGTATATTTGATCCGTGCCCATGTTTGCCAGCGAAATTAATGACGCCGTTGGGGTTTAGCCCCAAGGCTAAACCGTGGTAGCTGTGCTGAGAATGGGGTGCCAAAGGCCAGTTGATGGGATTCAACCCCCCCGTAAGGTAACCCCAACAATGAACCCTTGTTAGTGGTCTTAGTGGCACCCGCAGGGTTCTCTTTGCAAATATGTTATAAATATATATATATGTATGTATGTATGTATGTATACACATGTCGATACATGTATATTTACTTGTAGATATACATGCATACATACATACATACCTACCTACTTACCTACGTACATACATACATACATACGTACGTACATACATACATACACACACATACATACATACATACATACATACATACACATATAATTACATTAAATATATATATATATATATTTATTGTGTGTGCATATACTTTATATATTTATATATGTGTTTATATATTTGTAAATAAATAGAATTATTTTTTAATATATTTTTATATACAGAGTTTACACACACATGCGATAGATGTTCTATATGTTATGTAAGCCCCTGCAACATGGCAACGCTCGGCAACGCTGGTGTCAGGATGTCATCGTCAGCGAGACTTTGGGTGCTTTGATGTTGGGAGAAGGTGCGGTCCGGTTGGGATTCGGTTGGGGGTGACAGGGTTTACCCTCTGGTAAACTAACAGAGCTATGGAACATGGCCCATTTATAGTTGATTTACCTACTAAAGATGGTGATTTTCCATAGGTAGACTAACTATGCATATGGAAAATTGCTCATTTATAGCTGGTAAACTAACTATTGATATGGAAAATGGCCCAATTTATAGTTGATTTACCTATATATTAAAGATGAAAATGGTGATTTTCCAGTTTGCAAACTGTTAGTTTACCAGAGGATACTAGGGGTTACCCTTTGGTAAACTAACTATGGATATGGAAAATCACCATGTTTAATAGGTGAGTCATTTATACATGGGCATTGTCCATATATGATGTTCGTTTTCTGGTCGGGATTTTATCATTTCAAAGGGATTTAAAGGGGATATAGCCCATATGAGTAAAGTGGTTGTTGGTTTCAAACGCAGTTCATTTCTAACCATTTGACTGGGATGATGATCCCTAATGACGAGCAAACTTTTCAGAGGGAGTGAAACGTGATGAAACCACCAATCAGGGCAATATGAGTAGAACATATGTAATGAGGCAATAACCAACTTGAAACAAAAAACATCAGGACAGCTTGAGCACTTTCTTGGGTTCAATATCCCCTGCAATCATATCTCCAGTTTTGTATTTTCCTTTGCTGAGGGGGCAATGCCATGTATCTCAAGTTACTTGAGATAAAACGCCAAGCCTTAAGTTTGGGTTTCATTCAATCTCGAGGCCGCAGATGCAGGAACAAGTAGTTGTGGTTTGCATGTCTTAGTATGATCAATCCTGACAATGCTGGATTGAACATGTGCCGTTTGCATGCTGTGGATTCATTTCAAATGGGTGATGTTGATGTGTTTTTCAAACTCCATGATGATGCAGATGATGTGGTTTGCTGATTTCTTGCACGCTCCGAGCTGGAAAGATGAAGCCATTCGTTATATTTCATCCGCCGAGATTCTTTCCCAGGCATGTTGGACTACATGGCTGATGCCCGTCAACGCTTGGGCAAGGCGGTAGCGGGTTGCAAGCGTTCTTCCATTGACGTGGGTTTGTTTGAACATAGACCACCCCCAAACCTAGTAGTTTATCATCATTTTCCCTATTACATTGACAATGTGGCGGGTATACATGGGTATACCCCATTTCTCGGAACACCCAAATATCAAGACCTGTTTTGCAATGTCTTAAAAGGCTACGACATGTCATGACCACTTTGATAATTGTCCTGTCTATATATATATAGTTTATATATGTGTGTGTGGCATTGTGCTTCATACTCATTCTCGTAGCCAAACTATTTCCCATCTAAAACATGATTCATTTGGTCTAGCCCTTGGAGAATCCCGAGCTTGAAGTCAAACATACCAACCATATTCATTTGAAAATCAATGTTGATGCATGGTTTTCCATACTGTGTTTTTTCCTATCACTTCTTATCACATGGAAAACCATGGAGGTTTCACTCAAACCGCGACCTGAGTTTCCTGATTTGTTTATTTGAGCTGGAGGATCATCCTCCCAAGTAGGCTTACTCCATGCTGTACCGTAAGGGGAGATACGAAACTGTACAACCCTCCACTTCATTGACTCCTTACGCATTGCGCAACTCAAAGCTATTGCCGATCAAGTCAGTTAAACATAGTACAACCATTTTAAACCACTGAACATCAATATGTCTCATAATTCTAGATAATCTGGGCAACCCAAAATTACAACCAACCATTTGGGGATGGTTTATACCACCCATTTATTGTGTTTTTGGGATGGTTTATTTAACGGGTTTACCACATTACTAAACCCCATTGAAATTATCTGTGTCGATGCCACATCCCGTGAGGCAGACTGCCAAGTTGTGCCGCGCGGCGGCGCGCAGTTCGCCCAGCTGATTTCCTCGGTGTCCTTAGCCATGGCGCGTTGCCGGATGGAATGGGAGGATGGTATCATGCAACTTTCATGGGGGTTTATAGATGGGTTTATAGATTGGATATATCGATGTTGATCAAGATATGCTTATATTTGTTTGTTTAATGCATATATATATATATATGTATATCATGGATCTAACATGAGATGTCATGATATATCCATAATCAGATGGGGTTATAAACGAATTTGAATGGGGTTTCTAATTGCTTTTTTGGTGGCTAGGAGCTAGGACTACAGTATCCTGATTCCCTTCTAAGTAGGGAGCCAGTTGGGGCCACTAAGAGTTTCCCAACCACACGATAGGTAAATATATATATATGTATGTATAATTGGATGGGGTTACAAACCAACTTATGACTTGTGCAGTTGGCATTTTTTAATGGGGTTCCATCATTAGGGCCTCGTGGGGCGGTTGGGAGGTGTCCAGTGTGCAGAAGCAGTGCAGCTTGGGCTTCGACTTGTCCGCCATCGGCTGCCTTCAGGACCCCCCAAGTGATGGGTTTCAAAATGGCTAGGGAAGTTGATGGAAAGTGCAGCACCAGATTAACATGTTCGACTCTTGGCATTTGATGTTTTGGTTTCACATGTTGTCATTAGATCCATGTTTGTGAAAATTTATATCCCTGGGAAAACGAAACTACGGTATCGATTTAGACCCCGGGTTTGGGGTTTGAACATGGATATACAGTGATATACATGGATTCACTTTTAACACAAGAGCAGCCGCAGATTTAAAAGAAACAATGCTCCGGCTTGAGGACACTGGGAAGATTTTCTTCAGCAAGCAGTGTCGGCCCCAAGTAGAGAAGACTCTTACTGTAATCACAAATAACCTTCCAGCAATTAAATGTGGCAATGGAAATCCCCTCATTTATATAATCACTTATAATCCTATATAATATTCATAGATGTTTTTTGCCCACTACAAGATCCATTGACAGTGGGTTTTCCATTGCCATGTTTGATTCCCAGAGGGTTGCCCAGGATTGCCACCGAGGTGGGGCTTCCGTTTGAATAGCCTGCCGGATCTACAAGGCATGTCAGAGAGGATCTCCATCTTTGAAGCAGACTTCCAAAACGGGGATCGGCCACTTGACTCGATGGTCTCGATGGTGTCATGGGAGCGAATCGCCATATCGCCATTGGCGTTGTGTAGCAAAGCTTGGTAATGGGTAAACATGGACAAACACTGGTAAGAAAGGTAAGTAGTGCATTTTGTTTGTGCATTTATATGGGTGCACGCCTCAAAACAAAGGCCCTTGCCGACAAATGCAATAGTTCCTTGATGTTCCTTGTTTTTCACTAGTGTTTGTTTCAAAGGTCAAGCCGTACCGTTTGTTTGTCGATTAAACTGCCACTAGCTTCAATTTCATAGCAAAAACAGCAGCTTTACTCAAGGCCCCCGCTTTTTGTAAAGCGGGTGCAAATCTGTATGAATTGTTTGGTTTGATAAACATTAGTCAACCTGGTCAGGTCACATGAGGAATTCGAAGTTGGTAGCACCGGGAATGTATCGTGCGCTGTTTAGTATGCGCACTTCTTCTAACTGATAATTTCATATAATTTCCATATGTCACACTTTAGGATATTTATGGAGTTTATGGATGTTTATGGGCAGCTCAACCATGGCCCAAGCATCGCAGATTCTTCACCCCTTGGCAATACCAAACTTCAAACAATGAATGGAGACTTAAGATTGAATGATAGAGAATTCCGGGGGTCCGGGTTCAACAACCCTCTCCTGGTGGCCTAAAGAGGCGAGATATCCCAGCAATTCAGCACTTCAAGTTGCGCGCCCTGCGGACCGGTGTGATCCACGCGGTGGTTTCTTCCTGGGAGGTGAGCCTGGTGAGTGGGTGTTGGGGTCCACAATGCCATGAAAATCATGAAACCATCCAACTTGATGACTCAATGGTAATCCAACATGATTAGTTGGAAAAAAACAATGAAAATCCATGTTTTTTGCTGCAAATCCATGACATGATTTGTTTATGGCTCCAAACCCATGGAGCTCTTGTGTTTTCTCATCGGGGTTAGAGGCGCCTCTGTGGGGCAGCCTGGGAGGAAAGCCCGCTGAGAGAGAGGGGTAGGATTTATGGATGTTCGAACTGTTCATCCCCGCAAAATATGATGACGTAGATTCTGACACATCCCCATTTGGGCATATATTTTGGTAATTCTACGGTTTGTCATTATTGTTTTATCCGTGCTGATTGGTCCCCTTTCTTTTACCTTCACTATCCGGTGCGGGCAAAAGTACAACCCAAGCCATCACGGGGGATGGACAATGCCAAAAAGAAAGAATACCCAGTAATATCAAATATGATTTGGGAAACTATTTGGGGATGATTACCCATTCGTGGTGATTTTGAGGATGGTTCATGATTGGGTTTACCACGTTAGAAATTGAGCATCCCCCCTTTTTGGAGTGATTGAAACATGAGTCACCTTCTGCGTCCCTTTTGTTCGTTAGAGATGGTTTATGGATGTTTATGGCATTGCGGAACCCACATGAAATGAGGCATGGCTCAATATGATTGATGGGCCAAGGGGTGAACAGCGGGTTGATCCAATTGTCGGTGAGATTTTTTCCCCACCTGCCAGGTGAGGGTTGTTAGATTTTATGTCAGTTGCCTCCTCCTCCTCCTTCTCCTCCTTCTCCTCCTCCTCCTCCTTCTCCTCCTCCTCCTCCGCCTCCTCCTGCCTCGTCCTCCTCTCCTCCTCCTCCTCGTCCTCCTCGTCGTCCTCATCGTCCTCGTCGTCCTTGCTCAACTGCGACCCGCGATCCACAGTGTTCTCTGCCGGACCTCAACCACGACCATCCACGCCCAGTGTTCCCTGCCGGACCTCAACCACGACCATCCACGCCCAATGTTCCCTGCCGGACCTCAACCACGACCATCCTCGCCCAGCGTTCCCTGCCGGACCTCAACCACGACCATCCACGCCCAGTGTTCCCTGCCGGACCTCAACCGCGAGTATCCACGCCAAGTGTTCCCTGCCGGACCTCATGTAGGAAGATAAAATGTCAGATAGAGTGCCAGAAGATTTGCCAGGTAGAATGCCAGAAGATATGCCAGATAGATATGCCAGAAGATATTCCAGAAGATATGCCAGATAGAATGCCAGATAGAATGCCAGAAGATATGTCAGAAGATATGCCAGATAGAATGCCAGATAGAATGCCAGAAGATTTGCCAGATAGAATGCCAGAAAATATGCCAGAAGATATGCCAGATAGATATGTCAAATAGAATGTCAGAAGATATGCCAGATAGAATGCCAGAAGATATGTCAGAATATATGCCAGAAGATATGCCAGATAGAATGCCAAAAGATATGTCAGCTAGAATGCCAGAAGATATGCCAGATAAAGTGCCAGAATGTTTGCCAGATAGAATGCCAGCAGATTTGCCAGATAATATGCCAGAAGATATGCTAGATAGAATGCCAGATGGAATGCCAGAAAATTTGCCAGATAATATGCCAGAAGATATGCCAGATAGAATGCCAGATGGAATGCCAGAAGATATGCCAGAACATATGCCAGAACATCTGCCAGAAGATATGCCAGGTAGAATGCCAGAAGATATGCCAGATAGAATGCCAGATCGAATGCCAGAAAATATGTCAGATAGAATGCCAGAAGATTTGCCAGTAAGAAAATGTATAAATGTCATGGTGGGGATCACACGAAGTAAAGTAATTTATGACTCCACTGACTGCAAATTATGTAAGAACACATTCCCTTTGCCATTCTTTGGCATCTACAGGTCAAAATCCGGAATGATTGCCTCTTCTCTAGAGGACCAATTGCAGGTCAAGAAAGAGAGGGACCCCCTAAAAAGGAGAACTTGGCCATCAATTACAGTAGCATATAAACATACATTAAACATGTAAAGCCCAAACAGAGGAGTCCCACTCTTCGTTTTTGGGTGTCTTAAGTTGCTACACATATCAGATCACCACTGCCTTCTGACGCCTTCAGGGATACGTTAGTTCTGTTTTTTTTTGGCTGGTAAATATTGACTGATTGTGTGATTGATTAGTGATGCCACCCATGTTTGCTGGTTCAACCCACCAACTTGATTGGACAGGTTTGGAGTGATGCTGCGAAGAAGCACAAGATCACCACACATCCCGCGCCATGGCTCAGCTTCTTTGTTGGGCCCCAAACTTGAGACCTTCATAACTAACAACCAAAACATACAGAAAAATCCGTGAATTATTTGCATGATATTGGGCCACTGAATTGTTGTGACATGTTTGTATAGATGTTCATTAAACAATGTTGCATAATGTTGCTAAGCTATGTTATGTCTTAGTCTTGATAATGTGTTCAGATGTTTAAGCCAACAAACCCAGCAATTTGCCTTCCCTCCTTAGAACTTCTCCAGTTTGGGATCTAGGAATTCTTGTGTTCAAGTGGAGCAGTCAGAAGAACACCGCAAACTCATGGCTTTGTCTTTTGACACTTGGTTCGAATGCGTTCAATGTTCGTATCAATCTATAGCACAAGTTTTTATAGACAGTTCATCATTCAAGTGTGCACAAGCTAGTGATATCAGATACTAATGCGTGCGGTTCTAAGGCCACAGCGCGAACATCACATATCAATACATATCATCTTTGTTTTCAGACTTCTTGGCTCAACATGATTCACCCCACAAATTTGATAGTATTGTTGACGCTGAACATGGAAACATGATATGACCAAATGTTTGGGAACTTTGGCTTCCAATATCCAAGTTTAACCAGGGGTCTACAGCGTTTGACCTTCACTGTCTATCTATGGTCTTAGTAGGAAAATCGAGCCTTGTCAGCGGACAAGATGGCATATGGTGGATGATACATGGCGATACAATGTGATACCTGCATCTTTTGAGGGTCGAGTCTATATATACTATGTATATATATATATTATATATATATATATTTATTATGCGTGTATATATATATATATATTATGTATATATATATATACATTATGTATATATATATATACATTGTATATATATATATATTTGTACAGTATATATAGATTATATATATATATTATATAATGTATATATATAATGTATGTATAATGTATATATAATGTATGTATAATGTATATATGCTGTATGTATAATACGTCTAATGTATAAATATATATATGTATATATATATATTGTATATGGAATGTATGCATAATGTATATAATATGTTTTTATTTATGTTTATTTGTATAATATATATATATTTGTATGTGTATGTATATACCGGATTTGTGGCGGATCAATAGCGTCCATTTAATTCTTGCCTGGTTTTTGTTTGTCTCTTCATTCGGCCGACAGGAGGACACCAAAGATCAGCCTTGGGGCTTCGCAAGGGCGTCTTGGTGTTTGTTGTTTTTGGTCCAGGGGACCACAGAGAGGGTTGCTCCACCCTATTGTAAATGATAACAACAGGTAACTTGGTCATTTTTTCCGCTATATTTCGCCAATTTACCACCCCTTGTACCTGGGGTGTTTGGGGCCATATTGAATAATTATATCGAATTTAGCCATCCCATTCTCGCTAACCTAATTTTGGACCATTGCCCAAGGGATGGATTTGGATTGGTTGGGTTTCTTCAGTGATGTCAAAGGCTGTGGGAGGCCCTTCCTGGACTCATCGGCTGTGCACTGCACTCATTGCACTTCTGCACTTTTTGCATCACTTGCGGTCCCTCATAGTCTGATAGGTTATTACAATACTGTATATATATATACGTAAATATAAATTACTTGAAATATATGACCTGTGATCCCCCCAAGCATAAGTACAAGAGATTGTATATAAAATACCGGAGCTGTTGCACGATAAAACTGGTGAACTATCCAAAACATGGGCATCATGTACATGTATGTACATGTATGTCATCATGATGTGTGTCATTGCTATTATGATGTGTTGCTATATGTGGATATTATTTGTTAATAGATCATCATGATCATCGTGTTTTGTCTTTCGACATATTGAACTGATGATGATAAGTAATTAACAAGGATAAGAAAACGTATGATAAGTTAATTTGCACGTATGTATGCATAGTAACCCCCACAAAGATATAAACGTAGAATCCGACACACGTAGTCATCATGTACTTCTCTTCTCTATCTTTTTTTAATGTTTATTTGTTACACACATATATATATATGTATATATAATACATACTTATATATGTGTATGTGCCACAGTGCCACACACACATGTATGCATATGTATATATGTAAGAATATACATGCATAGCCACGTTTGGTAATGGCAGTGAATATCGCAGTTCCTGAGGACATGCAGTGGGGACAGGGCCTTCAACTCATCGAGGACTTCGATGCAGCCAACGCCAAGGGAGGCACGGGGACTTGACCAGCAGAAATCGGGACTTACCCGTGAACCATGTGAGATTTGGCATTTATAACACCACCAAAAATTGTCATTGAGCCATCAAACATGTGGATGCACAGCAACTACAAAAAAATAAATAGGGAGTTAGCCCTAACATAGGGCATGCAAGCAGCAGTGATAGGGATGTAATGATTGGGGGATGACCAGGGGCGATTGTTGAAATCATCATTATTATGTGTTGCAATTGTTTTCTGGGTAGTAGAGATTGCACGAACATGGTCAGTCGATGAGATGGTCCCTGCTGCAGTTGGGCTGCCAAAGCAGTGCCACGCCATCATATTCCAGTCACAGGTTCGGGTCACCCCATTCGCTATATAGTTGACAACTACCCTTCGGTAATCAAAAATGGCAAATTAACATCTTTATAGATGGAGGCTTTAAAGGGAAGCTCATCTGCAAACGATGGATTTTCGCCAGGTTTGATTGGCAGAGGGTAACAACTCCACAACCAATCGGTTCCCAGTGCTTGGCATGGCGCCCGAAAATGATCAGAAAGATGTGCAAAAACACAATTTTCTATGCACTCCCACCGAATAGATAATGATAGATAGGTAGACAGGTAGGAAGATAGGTAAATAGGTAAAATGGATAGGCAGGCAAGTAGGGAGAGGGATAGGTAGCTACCCAGGTAGTCAGGTGATAGCAGGTACAGTAAGCAGATGTAGGTAGATGGGTAGGTAGATAGGTGCAGGTAGGTAGATAGATAAATGATGATAAATGATGATAAACGATGATAAATGATGATAAATGCATGTATTTGGTAGTTCCATTGTAATTTTGGGAGAATCGACTCAGGCGTTGCTGGGGTCCGGGCAGGCGACCGTGCCCTTCCTCCTGCACCCTTCGCTGTGACAGAAGGGGAGGAGATCTACTTGGATGTGCATCCCGTGAAGTGGATATACCCTCTGGCTATCAATAGTTAATTTACCAATTGAAATTTGTGATTTTCCATGGTTATGTAAACGTTTACCAGAGGGTAAGTAATATGTCCATGTATTTCCAGGTGTCTTATTAGTCTTATAAGCTACAAACATCAATACATAAACCATGGCAACCCAGGAATATCCGTCATATCAATTCATATCATATCTATTTGGTGGTATTTCAGTCTGAATTGGGTCATAGTATGGGTAGTAGCCACTTACTGACAATGCAGGGGTGGCTACTGCACATTTCATTTTTAGGACACTGACGGACACCGCGTTGCACCTCTTGTATCTTGAGATTCCTGAGCTCTTCCCACAGGAACTTGATCCAAAGAACCGTGTTTTGTGCTCAAAGCAGCCAAAACGACTAGGGTTGGCTTGGAATGGTGGTTGCATGCGTCTTTTATGGCCAAACCGATCCAACCGCTATTGAGTCCCCCACTGACCAATTTTGTCGAGGAGTTGCTGCTGACGGTGCGAATGAGTGTGCCCTGCCGTCAGACTTTTCAGCCGCTCGGCCAAGGGGTACAGATACCGTATATTTATAATTTATATTCTTTCGGGGTTCATTCGTGGTATCCTTTGTGTTATCTCCCACCCTTAAGGTTGACATGGTGCCAATACAACGAAACTGGTGGCTGAGTGCGCGCTTGGGGATAACCCAAGGGTCGCTCCGCAAACAATATAGAACGATTCTAGGATGACTGACCACTGACAATGATCCAATGAGCGGCTCCCCCGGCTGCTTTTTAAGTCATTTTAAGTCAACCTTAGATGTCAGAGATAAACCACATCCATGTCAAATTTTGGTAAACATAACTTGTCTCATTGCCTGGAATAACTGACAGAGACAGAGACGCCTTCTTTTGTTCTTCCGAAAGCTGCCGAGGTTTACTCTCCAGTTCCGGGGCCCAACGTTTGGGGAATTGCTTGCTTCAAAGTTGGCATGTTGCATGGGTAGCCTTGCACTTGGGTGGGAAGATGTTATATATATATAGACATACATACATACATACATATATATATATCCAATCAGGCACTCTCTATTTGTCTATGTGATGATTCTAGAATCCTTTGGAATCAAAAATCCAAGGCTGCCATGGTGAAATCAGCCCTCAACAATTCGCCCTCCCAGATCCTTCGGTCCAAGTCACCAGGCGAGTGAAAGCTGACGCGCAAAGCTAGTTCCACCGAATGTCGTTGGCTCGGGGCTTTGGTCCAAGGCGTGGGGTCCGTGTCCAAGGTGTAAGCTACATTCCTGACGAGCAAGATGACCATGTCAGCCATTCACATGTATTCACATTTCCAAAAATGTGGGGGCGAAAATTGATGAAGATTGACCCATATGCATCCATATGCCATATGCGCCTCTGTTGTTTTTGTGTGGAGAAAAGGTTCACCCAGCGGAAAGCAACATATCAGAGACTACAACAATTCAATTGTCAATTTGAAGGGAACAAGCGGGGGCAGGGTTATGGCACCAGTATATGATTTTATCCCATTGCATGTCTTTTAGGGTCCTTCAAACAGCAAGGCCTGTATTGCATGAAAAGTTAACAGAAGTTCGGCAGCTTACCAAGGGGGCCTTTGTGAAAATCAATTGCTCATTTCATCGGAAAATTCCAGGAATACGCTAGCTACATAAATAAATAAATATATATATATATGTATAGAAAATTCCAGGAAACCATGAAATACGCTAGCTACATAAATAAATAAATAAATAAATATATATATATATATACACGTATAAATATATATATATATAGAGAACTATATATATATAACACGATTAGTACATATATATATATATATATATATTCCGTACATCATGTTTATAATTTAGGTACTCTGAACAAAAATCATCATTCGTTTTGCGATACTAGGCAAGGATTCGCCTGCGACAGACCGTTGCCTTACGCTTGTTATCGGATCATCTCAAGGGATGTCCTTGACTTTCTTGGTGCCAATTGACGAGGTCACCGTGATATTCATATGATGACAACATTTCTGATTGAACACATGATATTCAAGTTGCATCCAGCGCTCAGTATCATGTTGCTGACAGAGATTATAGCTGGTTGATGCCTGTTTGCCAAGCTGCAATTGCAGGAGGTTTAGCCCAGTAACGCCTAATTACATGGATCAATGGATTGGTTTAAGGGAAATCTTAACCGGAAACCAAATATTTTTCCATTAAACATGGTTTTTCCTGTAAAAATTCCCTGAAACCAATCCATTGAATGGAGTTGTTTGCGGAGCTCTTTATTCTAGCTCGTCCAAGTTTGGCGCACATGTATTGATCTTTGGTGTCATCCAGCCAATGT
Organism: Cladocopium goreaui; assembly: GCA_947184155.2. Classification (NCBI taxonomy): domain Eukaryota; class Dinophyceae; order Suessiales; family Symbiodiniaceae; genus Cladocopium; species Cladocopium goreaui. Next base: position 52,921 of record CAMXCT020006571.1, on the reverse strand, counting down.
CGGGCGGGCGGCAAAAGGGCTGCAGGGCCGGGGACGTGTTGAGTTCCCACAGAAGTGATGAGAATTGCTGTTGGCAACTTCTGGTTTATTTGAATGAAGATCAGAGGATCAAAGACATATGGGGGGTTCCATAAATGGGGGTGCCCCAAAAATAGATGGTTTGTGATGGGCAAGCTTATAAAAATGGATGATTTAGGATTACCCCCATTTTACAAAACCCTCATATCATGGTAGGTGAACCGCGGTGAACCCCTCAATGATCAGTGAGAAGGCTTTGATATAGAGCTGACCAGCCCATAGGCACCGGCCTGTCTATCCATATTTGGCAAGGCCGCAGGGCTACCCCCAACTCACCATGTTCGAAATGTATTCAAGGGTAGAGAAGAGGAGAGGTTTCTGGATCCATGGGACTGGGAAGATCCGAGATTCTTTGATGACACCTCAAACTTGAATTAAGATCTACATGTCGAGCTTTGGCGTTGAACTGACTTAGTTTGGACTTGGAGCCCTTTCCTTGCAGCCAGGACTTACGACCCGATGCTGCCATGTATTGCCATTTCCTTGGCGGGCCTTGCAGCGTGCGCGGGTGTGTATGTGTGTGTGTTTGTGTAGATTTTCAGCTGCAAAACTCATTGGTTTCACACCCAAACACCCAACAAAATGGCGAGTTCTTGAGATTGGGGATCCCCAGTACTACAATGGTCCGATTTTGGATGATTTCGGGTAACCCCATGACTGAAAAAAACCTCCATATGATGAAATATGAACATGTTTGTTTCTAGCCTCTAAGTAAGTTTTATTATCCTCATGATGATTTGAAGTGCCTCCTGTTGTTTTGTGTTCCTTTCCCACGGAAATTGCAAATAAAGTTTGAAACATGTTATTGCAAGTGGATATTGCATTCGTTGGGTTCACTTGGGGTGTTATGGCAACTCATCAGCACATCCAGGAACAACTGAAATTAATATGCCCAACACTTGTTCTCAAAGTCACACTCAGGAGTGCATTCTCTTTACCCAGGCTCTTGAAAAGCTGGTTGAAAAGGAGGCACTGCAGGAGGCACTCCTGTGAGAAAACCAACTCTGACCCTGAGGCGCCACCATCACTGCTTGCCAGAGAGTTGCGAGGTGCCCCCATTTTATTTCGCAAAGTCATGGTGGGGTCGTGGGAAGATATGGAAAGACAAGGCCTTCAACATATTAAACTTATTAAACTAGTAGAATTAGGAGATCTTATCATGGGGTTCGAGTTGATCTAAAGATCCCAAAGGAGTGGGATACATGCACTTCAGCTGCGGAGGTTCAGGATAGCACCAACATGATCAAAGAAATGATTTGAACCCAGAATAGTGGCTTCACCTCCCTGAAGGTGGGAAGCAGCCCTGGCATTGCTGATGAAGGCGCGGGGTGAAGCAAAAATAAGGCTGCGAGACTGCGAGATGTACATGGTATCCAAACATATTCCAAGCACGGTGTCATTGTGTGCAGTCCAATCCCCCTGGCGAAAATTAGGACCACCATATGGATCCAAAACAGGGCCCAGAACATGACTGGCCTCATGAGAAGTGATGCTGAACTATTCTCTATTATGTTTGTGATCATGATCATCATGTTTACTCTACATATTACTATTGTCAATCATTACCAAGTTATCCCCATTGAAATTTCCCTATAGAGAATGAACCTACACCTGTGACCCCCATTTTGAGGCTAGAAACTTCCCGCCCAGTCAATTTCCCTACATTTCCTAGGGAAAGTCGAAAAGGTCCTTCATAATTTTATTTGTAACTGTACCTGACCATTTTCTAGAGAGATAAGGGCTGGAAAAAAAAACAATAAATCGAACTCTTGTCCGAATGCTTCCTGGGTCATTCCTGGGGAATGCTTAAAAAGCCCCATACCCAGGGCCAAGTTCATCCTTCCATATCAAGTTATGTTCTAGACAGCTGCTAGATTGATATCAAGAGGCAAATTGATTGTGCCATGCATTTTCTAGACGGTTTGGGGTATCCAGGAAACAGATATAAATTGACCATAATTGACCATATTTGTTCGATATTTTGTTGAAATGTCATGTGATGATATGTTTTTTTTGAACTTTCTATTCCAAAATTGTGCAGACGGAACTTCACGCTTCACTCGAAAGTGCCAAAATCTTGAAGTGCCAATGCGCAATATTGTTTGAAAGAAGTGTAAGGGACAATAGCATTTTGGGATACCCTTGGCTCATTCAATTTTTGCCTAGAAAATGCCTGAACATGAAAGGGTCGACATCATTGTTTGGGGGGATTCCTTGGATCATGTGTTTTTGAAGTGGATTTTTAGTTCCTGGGAGACCAATTTGATGTTTTCTGGGGCTTCCTGGGAACCATAGGGTGCCGGTTTCAGGAAGGTTTGGCACTTCATTTTCTAGGGAAAACATGACTTATTTTGGGTCTTGGATTTTGACGCATATTTCTTTGGTTTTTTGACTGGTCCAGCTTCATGCTATTCCTGATCATTTTCTAGAGAACAAGTGGTGAGTTGATGATGAGTTGCACTTCCATGTGCCTATTTTCTTGAAAATTTGCACGTGCAGAACAGGCATGAACATTTCTAGAAAATGATTAGACCAGGCCCCCAAGAACATCGATCTTTATCTGTTGTTTTTTCTCGTTTTCCAGGCTTGTGACTTGTGACTGTTTCGTTAATTTGTCTCGCACATGAGGATCATTTGAGCTACCACCAAATGGCAAGGTTTTTTTTTAACCAAGGCATGTTGATTCATGTTGTAGAAATTTTGTTGTTTAACAGCTGCATTTTCTTGAAACGTGTGGCAACACATTGCAACACACATGTCGAACCGAAAAAATATGGAGACTTTTGCCAACCTTGTTTCTAGCAACCAATCTTCAACAAGTCTTGGGCAGAGGAATACATCACCTACGATGGCGTTGGATTACAGGTCAGTTTCTGGATTTTTTTTGTGGCATAATTATATTGACTCAATTTGATGTTTTCTGGTGATTCCTGGGGAATATGGATTACCTGCCTTAGCAAGGGTTACACAATTCATTTTCTAAAGAAAACATTGTTCATTTTTGGCCCTCGATTTTTGAAACATTTTTTCAAGGGAACATCTTTACTTGTTATTATGATGGCATTACAAATTATTTTTTAGACCCAAAGTGGTGAATTGTACTCTCATGCATTTGTTCGTTTGAAAAAATGCATGTCCAAAACATCCATGCACCTCTTTAGAAAATGAATAGTCCAATAAAAAACAATAAAATAAAACGTACAATTTTACTTGTGTTTTTTCATTTTCTAGGCTTTTGATTGGGTCAGAACTTTTCTAACTAGAAAATGATGGTAACTTGTGTTCAGCCAAAAATATCAATAGGGATACCAAGTTGTTGCATTTTTTCTGAGGTTGAAGCGGGGCTATGAGGAAACAGAACCGTATGTATTTGGTAGAAATATTGGGTGTTCCTGTGCTGTTTTAAGTTTGGAACTTACGAATTTGGCTTCCTGTGTGTTTTCCTGTAGGTTATCAGGCTTCATCCGGTCACCCTGATACTAAATGCCAGAAATGTCTTTTTAGGGATCCCATTTCTTGAATAGACCCAAGACTTAACCATGATTTCAATAGAGGATATTGATATGATCCAAATTTCGGAGTGGAATTACGAAACTGGCGTGACCTCCAGCCACCCTGTGAACCGGATTTTTGTTTGGCTGGAAAGGATCTTTGTTTGGCTACACTCCTCCTTAAAATGATTTGATTAAATCATTCTCTTTTGTGGCTGTAATGAGTTCTAATGCACCCCCATCAATCATAGGATTTTTGAATTTTGGAGTACAGAATCATGAAGAACTATAAATCCCAATCGGAACCATAGATATGTAGATTATCATTTGTTTGCTTTTGTAGATTATTATAATCCAATATTTTCTATTGGACAATCGGTGTCCATATGATAGGTATGCTAGATTATGATAATAGCGTTGCAGGATTACAATCTATAGATAATCCCTACTATTATGATAATCCCTGGATAGATTATAAGTAGATAATTACTACATGATAAATTATGATCATCCCTGGATAGTGGACACCCCCTGGTAACCCCCGACCCCCCCACCAAAAAAAGACTCCAACTGCTCCAGCTCTAGGCTGACTGTGGCATATGGTCTCCCGGCGGCGATGTGGTGCACAACGCCCTTCTCAGCGTGTCGGAGCCCCGGTGAAGGCCTTGGATGTAGATTTTCTCTGGGAATATACAGTTGATATATGTTGATATGGGGGGGCATATGTTTTTTCCAGTTATATATGTATATGTATGTATTTAGGAAAATTTGGGGATGTGTTTAAAGTTTTGTAACTCATCATCGTGTTCTTTTCCAACTTTCGATGGCTATGCAACGAGCCGAGGTTCGAAAAGGCGACGCAATGGGAACTGGTCGCCTCCTGAGATGTCTTTGAAACATGGTTTTGGGCTGGTTTGTTGATGGTTTGCTGATGGATTGCATCAACCATCGTACTACTGATGAGGGCAGAAGGTGGTGGTTTCATGTAGTTTCATGTCCCAAAATTGGTTCCTTCTGCCAATTATTAAACATCCCCCAGAATCCTCATAGCCCTCATAGTCATATTAGTATTAGAAAGCATCAGATCACGATCGCAGGTGCCCTGTTGGACGAGTTTAATATTAGGGGGGGTGAGATTTCCTTCCTCTACCCTATCCCCAAACGATTCTTCTGCATCAAAGCTTGCTTTGTATTCCAAGGCGTTGCACTTCTGGAAGATTCAGTGGGGCTGCACGGGGATTTCTACATCACTTGGTTGTGAAAAGGTGGGTAAAAAGCACCACCTTTTGGTGCGCCAAAGTTTCAGATCCTGATGGAAAAGGCACTAATTTATTATGTCTACAAATGACGTGACATTTACAGGATTTCAGGAGTATGAGAGGCTCGTGCCCATCATGTGGCCAACCCCGTTAATTAGCCTAATCCAAAAGGGTTGCCAGGACATCCAATAATATCCAATACTAGCTCTGTTATGAGATCATCACCCTCAACGTTTGCCATATCGTTGGCCACGCAAGAAAATCCGATTATTTGGAGGGAATATTCAGAACTATCCTGCTATCCTGTTGTTTTGAGGGGGCTGAGTAGCTATTTGTTTTTGATTGTTTTTGCATCCACATTCCCTATTTAAAGAAAATAGGGAGACAAGGAGATCATGAAATGTTCCCAACCACAAGTGGTCCAAACAAAAAAAAAAAGCGACCACGTGGATTCACTGCTCTCGTGTCCCTGGCTCCAGCTGGGTACAACATTGGGGAACAGCAGGCTAGTAGTCTCCTGTTTAGCAATGAATGAATATGATACACACACACATATATATATATATATATAAACACATATATTACATATATATTTTTATATAAATACATAATGATAGTGAGCATTGTGATGCATCTAGTGAACGTAAGTGTGATGTTGATAATGCTGCGTACGGAAAGCGCGGTGATGAAAATACAGCTTATGTTTTATGTAGTTTTGTCACATCGCAGAATGTCCCATTAGAAATGTATACAGGTGCTCATGTGCAGCATATCTAAGGTTAGACATTTCAAACAGGAATCTTGAGCCTGGTACCAAAGGAATGGCTGTATGACTGTCTGCCATTCATGGCATTGCATCCATGTCAGGGGCCAACTACCGAAGTATATGAAATAATGGAGAGATACTCCTGCAGCGTGGCATTGGGAGGGATATGCGGCTCCATTTATTGTATGCATACACAACCCCCAAACTGATGTAGACAACAGAGTCTGGGTGATTCCAAGGACTTCATTGCTCTGATGTTTTCTGGAAAGTGTTGAGAAGTTCAAGGCCCTATGCCTCCGTCCATACGGGCCCGCTGGTTTCCGCGTACCGGTTTCATCGTTTCATCGTCATTTCGTTGGAGTCGGTGCCGCGCACCGTGGTGAGCCATGCAAGATGCAGGGGCAATCAGGAAGCTACGACGCTGGGACTGTTCTGAGGCAAAGTGATCGCCCATTTCTCCGTAGGCTTTATGGTTGAATAGGGTCGATATATCCGGAGGGGCGGGTTATGAACCAACTGATAACTGGGGTCCACCACCTTCTACAAGGTGGAAAGTATGGCAGGACTCGTATTCCATTTGGCAACATTGCATTGATGAATAGATGTTGATGGGGTATGCATCGTCCGATCCCCTTTATTTTCATTCTATATTTGGGTGCTAGTATTTGTCAAGCCCTCGTTTATATTTGGGATAGTTTTGGATCAGGGCCAAATTGCGTAGGTGTTTTGATCGCTCCCTTTATTTTCCAGTTGATCGCATATGAGTATATATATATACCAATCTTCCGGCCCTTTCATGCCTGCAAGTGTGGTTGTATGTGATAATTCTACACTACATGTACGAATTGAATGTAGATGCACTTTGTTTTATGTATATATATATACACAGATATGGTGCGCCGCTCATAGAATACGTCTTACTTAACATGCTGTTGGAGTTGCAATCTTGTCGCATCCTATCATGGAACGTAGGATGAGTTTGCCATTGTTGCAAGCGGCCAAGACGAAGCAATGGGCCATGGCAACGACATTTTTATGGGAGCTCGAATTGCAAGCTCAGGGTAATAGTAAGTAGTGTTTCTCATCAATTCCTTCTAGTGTCAGGGTTGCTCCAACTCATTGTAAATGACAGCCACAAAGAGGGAACATTGGTCATGTTGCCGTATTTTTACCCAATTTACCCCTCTTGCAGCTGGCGTGTTGGTGTTCCTGTTGCGTGATGTTTCATGACCCCGTGATATCATTCAGCTAGATTCAATGGTCCTTCACCATTTTTTTAATCACCATATGTATAATTATATATATATATATATACGTATATATTATACAGTTGAATTTATATACCACATATGTTTCTTGATGACATTAAATATTACTATTATATTATATTATATTATATTTTTGGTTCCATGCTAGTCGTCCATTTAATATCCCATGACCCATTTCTGTTTGGTTGTACTTGGTGTGAAAATGGCGGACCCCCGGTCCCATGATGAATCATACTTCCGATGCAACATTGCAAATTTGGGGTATACACCATTTTCAGACCCAGTCACACCCATCATGTTCATATCAAGTTGGTACCCCCATGAGAAATCCCACCACTTGTTAAATCTACAAGTATCATGGGCTCGGATCTGAAGGGTTCCATGTTTTTCCTAATTGACTCTCCCTTGTGCAATGGTTGGTTGAATCTTTATAACTAGGCTTCATGGTATAGATCGGACTAGTTCACGGGGTGGAACTAAACCAACAATCATTTCACTGGGGCACCACCTTGCAGTCCTATGTATACATATATACATATATGCATACATACATACATACATACATACATACCTACCATTACATTGCATTACATTAGATTACATTGCATTGCATTACATTACATTACATTTACATTACATTTACATTACATTACATTTTACATTACATTCATATATATATAAATATGCATATATTGTATATATATATGTGTGTTTCCAGTATAATACCCATTTGTTCTAGTTAAACCAGCTACATCCCACTTACTATTCCATTTTGATCTCGGATTCTTTCCGATTACCTTCCCAGCCATTTTGCTGACGTCTTCATCCCAAGATCTCAGGGCCGGTATCTGTAGTATCCCAAATCCATTGGTTCCTCATCCTTTTCCACAGATGGTCGTTGGCTTGGGGCACCCAATTTTCACCAGCCATGGCTTGGAAGATCCCAAGGAGCTGCCCCACGTGAATTTGGTCTTCATTGGCCCCTCGGGCAGCGGCAAGTCCACCATGCTGGGGCATCTCATCGCCGAGAGTGGCGCCATCGACGCCTGACGCGTTTCAGACCCGTTTTACCATCCAACAACTTGGCCTGTAACAACAAAGGTGGGAAACAAGCGAGTTTGGCAGTTTTACTGGAAAAAATGTGGATTCATATATAATTTTGGGGATGGCGGACGGCGATGGAGAGAGATAGTTTAAATTGGGGGCCACAGCACGAAAAAAATGTGATTGTAAGGCAACTTGCGGTTTCACTCTACTCAGCAACGGTTGAGAGAAGCAGCCACGTGTTGGAATATGAGCAACGAGGATGTAGCGCGCGCACACACACACACGCACACACACACGCACACACGCACACACGCACACACACACACGCACACACACGCACACACACGCATTCAAGAGTTGCTTGCAAGCAGACTGCACAATACGATGTGACTTCAACCGACCTAATTTGGAGCACGTTAAGGTGCCTCAGAATTAGCAACATGTTGCCTTAGCTAACATAGTTCGACTTTATAGTGATGGGATTGGGAACCGCCCTAGTGACTAGTGGGGTGCACCTTGCCAAGAAACTGAATGGTTCCATTGGTATCCTGAACCATCCACTTTTCCCCACCCAGGACGGCGAGAACCTGCAGCGGATCTTTGATGAGGCGAAGGAGCGAGGTGCCGGCCATGGCTGGGCGGCGCGTAAAGTGGGGGCGTTTGGCAGTTTCCCGATTGTTCTATCTGAAAAATAAAATCAGGTGAATCTGGTTCTTTGGTTGATTATAACCCGTGATGTGACATGTTAAACAGCATAACATAGATTCATATACTGTAGGTTCATTTACAGTAGATATGTGTATATGGTGTGCAGGCGATGGAGAGAGAGAGAGAGAGAGAGGAGTGTACAATATACATATATAATCATATATAAACATGTATTTAGTATTCATACGTATTTTTAGCCGTTATCATTGTTTTTCATTTTTTTATCACTATTTATCACTATATATCATTATTTATAAGGGTTTACTTTCATTGAAACCACTTGGCAATTCCCAAGTGCCTGATGATGGGGATCCATTTGATCAGACCCTTTGGTTTGTTGAGCAAGGGGGGTTACCCAGTAGCATCCCAACGTGAAGCCAACTGGGTGTGGTTGAAACTTGGTCCCAAGTTAATACTAAAAATGGATTTCAGTCATCTTAAATCGTTGGTTTACACCTCGTCTTTAAATTTTGACCTGTTGCACACGTAGATCGGTTGAAACAGGTCATCCAGAGAGATGTTATGCATGGATCCTGGACAAGTTGAGCTGCGAACGCCAGCGTGGCAATAGCATGTACGTGGCCATGTGGAGGCAGACGGCGTGGTGTGTCATTCCATTTTGGAGATATTGGAATTCCATATGTTCCATTATTATCCATTATTCATTATTAATGTTATGATTCCATTTTGCGGGATATGGGATTTGCAAAAGGATTACTATATATTACTATAGTGTGTCGGATTCAGACTAGCTTGTAAATTAAAGACATGTGTTTGTGTTCAAAGGATATGTAGACATTCGATTTGCGAGAGTGAATTCCAACCAACCAACCAACCAACCAACCAACCAACCAACCAACCAACCAACCATAAGTACGGCAAACGTCCAAGCAGAGCAACTGCCGAAGCAGTGAGTCGCTTCCCCATGCAGTCCCGTGCGCAAGTACTAAGACCCTTACGCTGCCCTTAAAACACAGCGCATAAGGCTGTCCAATGCATGCATATGCATGCTACTAGTAAAGACATCACCAAAGACATCACCCTTTGCATGGTCAAATTTGATACCCATGCTACGTTTGTACCTGTGAGGTTCAAGCCTATGGCGAGATGTTTGTTTTAAACATGTGTCATTCTCAACTCCACCCTTGTTTGTTGACAATTTTGCAGTCGCATCATTTTCATTTCAATGGTCTTGGACTCAGAGCCAGCTTCATTGTGGAGGTTTCGGCCCATAATATGGATCACATCAGATCAGACCCATAAATACCCATAATCTTAATCGTTTAACTCCTCCATTTTTTCAGGGTCAGTTTTTCGGTCAGGTTGGCGTCCCGCAGATGTCGCTTTACCATCATGGACGCCTGGTTTGGTGTCTTGTGAAGTGGTTGCTGCACTGAATCTGGTTCTTGATCTTTAAGTATGAGTATCAGCTCCTATGCGGATCAATGATTAGTACATCATATACTATGGTATTGATGACTGCTGATCTCCTTGTAATGGCGATATAGACATATAATGCGCATATAATCACATACATATACTGTAGATAGATATATAATGATATATATATAATTACGTATATGTACATGCATCTTACTAATTTGATTTACTAATTTGATTAATATAAATATGCATATATATATATATATACATACTATAGTCAAAATGGATTTCTTTACCTATTTTATGACTCCTTCAGCCATGGCGATCCTTTTCGGGTCCGGCCGTGGTCCAAGGACGCACCCGGGCACAGCGATTTCTCCCAGGATATCGTGACAGCCATGTCGCAGGTGCCGGCAGCACCCAGATACGGTTCCCTTCAGACAGACCTTCAAATGGTACGGTAAACCCAATTGTGTTTAGCTACACTTCTGGGAGTGCTGAAAAAGCAGCCATTTCTGCGAATACTCGGCAAAGTTTCTAATTGAGTCTGTTACAATCACCACCTGACTGCGATGTCACTGGTTTGACAACCAATCAATTAGATACAATTAAATAATATATATATTGTTCTTACTCGCCTTTTGCTCTACTGAACTTCTTGAGAAGGCGATGGAGAGAGAGAAAGAGAGAGAGAGAGAGAGATATATATATATATATAATATGTATATATAGTATGGGTATGCTTGCAAGAATTGCCCTTCAGTTTAGTAGAGCATTACTATTCACTCAGATGAGTTTCGCACTCGGCAGGCCGACATCGCAGTGCTGGTGGTGCCAGCCGCAGAGGAATTGGAACAGGAGAAGGCGTGCACCATCCCAAATGGGCCGGGTTTCTTTCAATTTGGAAGGATTTCAGAAGGATTACATAGTGAACTAATGTGAACTAATGTGAACTAATGTGAACTAATGTGAGCTGATGTGAACTACAAGAATTTGAGATGGGAGAGAATGAGCGGAGTGTCATGAAGGGTGTAGGGGTATCTCCGGTATTTGCCGGTAGTGATCATTCATAAATATCATAATAGGATATAGATGGATATAGTTCATACATAATGGAGTTAATTATTTTGATGACGCTTTTGGTTGATTTGACGAGTTACAATTCCTAGCCCGAAATGGATTTGTTTCGGTGTGGAGTGACCATGATTATGACATGTCAGGAACGCCCCGTAGGGCTAGGGTTTGATTGTCCCTGGGTGACCAAAATATAGGTCGGATGGATATCGTTCTTATCGCACGTTAGCTGGGATTTGTTCCAAAATTTGATGGGTTTATATAGACTGAATATGATCCAACTTGTTCACAAACGATGGCAGGAATGCGAGGGTCAGTTGTGTGAACACACCCTGCTGGCCTGTACTCTGGGGCTGCGAAGGCATGTTCAGGGTTTGCAGCTTCAACTGATGGCCATTTCGAGAGTAGCAAAATACAATGATATCACACTTATTCACTGTGCCTTGTCCAATGTACTAATAAGTATAAATTATATATGATTGGGACTCACGCTTTATTATCTATTCCATATTTAATGATTTCAGACTTCTCAATATTCATCGCGATCTATCAGTTGTATGATGTGGGACAAAGATCACCCATCCATTTGGCAAGCATCTAATCAGCCAACCCCATTGGGTCGGGGTGCCATTGGACCGCACATTTGGTCCCAAGACCAGGTTGAAACATAATGCCCCACATCCAAATATGCAGAAACTGGAATCTTGTTGGATAAGGTTAATTTATAGATATGAATAGATGTGATAGGATATACGGAAAAAGGAGATGATTTTCGTCGGAATTCACATCCCCACCTGTCCCCAGCTGCACGATGTGGTCCCCAGGCGAGAACGCAAGGTGAACAGTTGGATTGGCCACGGGGATCCAAGAGAGATATAGAACATGAATGAACATGATAGTTTGTTTCATGGGGGTTACCCTCTCACAACCAAACATGTTTGCTGGAAAAACCACCATTTGTAATAATCTATATAGATGATGTTCATTGATTTCCCTCCTAAAGCACCATTTCTTGTGGATTTGTTCAATGTTTCCAACAGCAGCATGTTCCCATTCGAGCAGCATTGAGTTATCTAGGATTTCCGATTCAATTTCCCAACCATGGAGGGCTGCCAGCAGGATGGTGGTGTGCGTCAACAAGATGGACACCGAGGTGGTTGGCTTCTCCAAGGAGCGCTTCCTGGCGGCCTGCCAGGTGGTTCCTCGGATGGCGGAGAAAGGCAAGGACATGGCGTTGATGGTTAGAGAATGTCAGAGATGGTTAGAGGTTATGAAAGATGATTGGGGATGGTTACAGATGGTTGGAGGTGGTTTGAGATGTTTGAACATGGATTTTAGGATGATTTAAGGCTTTGAACATGATGCAAAATTGATGGAGGCGTTAAGGCTGGATTGGTAACGTGTTTGACAACGTTGAAGGTCAACAGGTGCACAATTTTGTTTCATGCCTGCGACCGTCTTCTTTGCAAGAGACCTTTAGTTTGTTTCTTGCACGAGGCAAGCCGAAAAGCGATCTTTCAAACGTAAAAGAAACCCAAAGCGCAAGCAGACTCAATTGAGCGTCTTTCAGTGCTCCAGAGTGTCTCCAAGGTGCGTGAAGGTCTGAATGCTGCGGGCCTGAAAACCCATGATGTTTACTTCGATGTGCACTTCGTACCCTCATCTGGTTGGTTTGGAGTTCCTCGTTTGCAAGAGGACTTTACTTTCGCGACTCTGATCTATAGTGTTAATGTGTAGCTATGTCTAGCTGAAGGCAGACATTTAAGAGGATGAACCATGAGGAATGTGTAGGGGTGTGTGTGTGTTTGTGGGTGTGTCGGAATTCCACTACCCGCAACATTACCCAGACATTGCCTACATTATTGCTGGTCAAGTCCCAATGCTTCTCCAGTGTGAGTGCGTGACTACATTACTTTGATTTCAGTGACTACAGTATGTCTTTTCAAAAAGATGCACTTCTATGATGAGGTTCAAGTGTGGCAACCGCAAAAGTAAACCCCCCAGGGCCCCAAGATTACAAGGTACCATCTATTTATCTATCCTGTATCCTCCCTGGCTCCCGGGCCAAAAAGGACAATGTCACAAGCCGCTCTGACAATATGCCGTGGTACTGTGGACCGACCTTGATCGAGGCTGCTGGGATGGCCACAAAATGCCCACGGGGTGAACATTTGCCTTGCAGCCCTGCAAAACGACATTATTCCGAGATGTTTCAAATGTTTGTCAAGACCAGGCTGAACTGAGGGGTAATTATGATCGATTATGCATTTCATGTAATTATATTTTAATTATTGCTTTCGTTACAGCCATCGTTGTCAATGTTGTTGTTGTCGTCGTCGTCGACGTCCTCGTGTTTGTTACTATACTATGACTCCTATGACTATATTGCTATTAATTGATATTATTAGTACCTTTATAAACTACTTTTGTACTATCGCTGTTACATTATATATATATATATTGTGTTTTACACTTTTTGTTACTGCTACTGTACTATATATAGTTTTTTGTGCTGTATTTGCTCTTACTACTATTCTAGTTTTATACACACACACGTATCATATATATATTTATATAGAAACGCAGCGTCACGCCGATCTTTGAATGTCTCCCTTGGGAATGGCTTGGGCAGCTGCCTGAGCAGCCCGCAGCCCGGCAGCCCTTGGTGCAGGCACTGGATGAAACAGTGGCCTCTCACTTCAAGCCTGACCGGCCGTTGCGTTTTCCTCTACAAGAGGTGGCCACACTGGGAGGGTGGCAGGGTGGCAGGGCAGCCTTGGAGAAACCCACAAGGGACCAGGCTGGTCATGTTTTGGTCGCAACATGTGGTCAAGTTGTTGTTCCAAAGCTGGAAGGCCCATGATTTGCGGTTATTCCCAGCAGAACTGGCTGGGAATGATTGTGTACCCCGGATGCATCATAATTTCGTGCGTGAGTTTCGCGGATTGTTTTCGGAATCGAAAAGCTTGGGATGATGACTCCCGCAGGTGATGAAGGTGGGCGGCAAAGGCATGGAACAAGGGCGGAGGGGGTCAAGAGATGAGGCCACCCCAGATCCATAAACCCCTTATTATTCTTATTCTCATTATTCAATATGGCGGAAAACCCGAATTTTGTAAACCAATGTCTATCAGTCCAGCGTTGATATCGTGTCTATTGTATCCTGTCATGTTGCTGCTTAATGGTCACAAATATAGGCCAACCGATATGCAGGCACACGCAGGTACATGCAAATATCTATCATCTTCAGTAAGTGGCCCTCACATTCTTTCGTTGATCACTATTTGTTTATTTATGATGCACACGGTGTTTCGTTCACTGTCAATCACGTGGCCTTCATGTGGTTTGACTTTGCACACTTCATTTTTATTCACAAACGAATCGACCTGATTCGGTTAGTATATTTTAAGGTCCAGAAACTGGAAAGGCCAAATGTTGCTGATTTCTTGCACCATTTTTGGGGTTTCCAAATGGGCCGTCGCCAGGTACAGTTGTCGTGGGCCGCGTGGCGACTGGCTCTTTGGTTTGCGGTTCTCGGCTGGTCTTCGCGCCAGGGAATGTCGAGGCGCAGGTGCGCAACAGATGGGAGATCTGGTTGAAGTAGGTGGATGACTTACCAAATGGAAATTTCACCCGAAAAAAAATGGGTTTTGTTTTGAAGTTATGTGAGATATGTGGTGGTTGTTTAGTGGTTTCAAGTTGCCGTAACTTTCAGGTGCACCAGGGATGATAGTTCAAAACAGAATGCGCTGACAGAGTCGAAGCAAGTTTCATGAGATTCAGTTTGTTTTGCAGTGCAAGTTTTTGACAACTTCATAAGATGATGACATCAAGAAAAATGGACAGGGCTATGAATGGGTGGGTGTAGAATAGGATATTCATAACTATTCATGGTGGTAAGATGGGGATACAATACAATGGGATAGGAATGAGATAGCAATGGTTTTGCCCGAAAATGGACGAGCCCCTTCATTGTGCCCATGTTGGTCGGGAAAACCGTCAAGAACCGGTGCATGGAATTGTCTTTTGCCCCCAAAATGCTCGGACAAACCCGTTGCTATCTCATTCCTATCACGTTGTATCCCCATCATACCACCATTGATATCCCATTATATATATATAGTCATTACAACCCCATGATATACCTCATTCATATCCCATTATACACCCATTAATAGCCCTATCCATTGTAACCCCATGAGCAAAATCCCATGTGGTTTCCTATGTCATGGGCGTACCCCCAGTTCTCATCCATTGATCCTTGTTTTTTTTCCGGAGTGTCCATGAAATAAGCCATCCAGCTATGATCCACCATGACCCGCGGCAGGTGACTTCCATTACCATGCAGCACGAGGAACTCGCTGAGGCGCAAATATTCAGGGCTCAGTTCACCAGCAGGGCCGGATTATCATGAGCATCATGACAAAAGCATGGTATTTGGGTATGGCCCCAGGGTTGAAATACCCTATGCATCCTATGCGTTGATTAGTTTAATTGGATTAATGTTTGTCACATGACAAGACAGCGAAACCAGTGGATCGTATCAAATCTATTCAATTCATTCAATTCTTTGGTTCCAGCTGGCAGCATCAGAAGCGAGTATGAGTAGATTTGTTGGTTGTTCATTTTCTGTGGAAACTTGTGCATCCTACACGCATCTATGACACCACAGCTTTCGGTCTTTGAGCATGAGCATTGTTGATTGTTGATGGTTGATTCTTATAGTTGTGGCAAAACCTATGAAATTACATGAAATTACCACATGGTGGAATTAACATCCAGTATACCAGCTATAACTTAGGGTACCATCCGGATTTTGACCCATACCTACTTCTTCAAACCCCACACGTCGCAGGCATTCAGTGGGCACATGGTCTCAGTGACGGTGGATGTTGAAATGAGCGAACTCAAACGAGGCCTCCATGGGCTACTGGTGGGCCCCATGGATCACGCAAGAGCTTATGTATTTGTGATTCGATTTTAAGTTGTTTTTTCCCCTCTCCTCATGAACATGATATATATCTATATATATATGCGAATTTAAACAGAACGACTATATCTAAATGTGTATATGTGTCAAGATGGGAGGTTTGACTAGCAAACAGGTAGAAACACAATAAACTAAGAATGGAACATTGATATTATCCAAAGAGGTATTCGGAATTGAGAAGAACTTACCGGCCCCCGGTTGGTTAATTTTGACCTAGGAGGGTTATGGAGGGCTTGTCTTCATGTTGACTGATTTTCAATTTTTGTAGTTCTTGGTGCATATACGTATCGCTCGTAATTTGTACGGTGTCATTTTGCAAGCCATTTTTGCATGCATGACATTTAAGTGCGAACAGATATACTATCTTGTATTGAATTTGTGTGTGCTGTTGAAATTTATGTTCACAGGGAAGGCATTGGTTTTTCCCTGACTTTGATGTATTTCAGGGCATATGCAGACAGCCAGGAAAAGTGACGGCACAACTCCTAGAGGGCCCAACTGAGTTTCCATTGTCCATACGGCTGGGGCCGCAGCTGAAGTGCCACCCATGAGTGACAAGATTTTGGAGAAACAGTGGCCCTTTCTGGCTGAAGAATTGTCAGTCTCTCTCTTACTCTTCATGACAGTCATGTTCAAGGCCCTAGACTCTACTTGGAGGATCATCCCACTTAGTAAGTGGTTTATTTATAAGTATTTATAGCCATAGTTCCATTTATAGATGGGAAAACTTACTGAGGGATATTTAGGGGACTTACCAACCAGGCTTAACATGAGTTATTAACTACTTACTGTCTTAAGATCATGTTTTTTGACCATGTTGCCCCGTTGTCCATGCACAACTTCCGCAACAACAAAAACGCAGGAATGGTTGGATCTGCTGTAGATGACAATCCTGCTCGAGAGCACCTCGGCAAACACCACACCCCGGTTGGCAACCCCTAGGGTACCGTCAAATCCAGTGACTTGCCCTCTGGTAATTTAACATAGCTATTGGGAATTGTGATTTATGGTTGATTTACCATGATTTACCTATTAAAAATGGTGATTTTCCAGTTCGCTATGTTAGTTCATCATAAGTTTCCATGGGCATTCTTCATTTATGGACGCCCATGGGGCCCCTAAGCCAAATGCTCGAAAAATGTTGGAAACCAACGGCTTCCCTGGAGGGTACATCCTATCGTATTCCAATTCAATAGAACGGTTGGTTCATACCGTTGTTTGATTTGTCAAACACCTTGCCAAATAGAGGACTGGCAACTGTTAGGATATATATTAATGTCTTGGAGAGTCAACTATTTCTGTATGAAACCAGTACATAAATCCAATCCCATCAGGTTTTACAGCTCCAGTCCTCCAAGGTGCAGCTCCTTCATTGCACAAGTCATCGTTCTGAGTGATCCACGCGCTGGTGCCATTCGTGCCGGCAGCGAGCTCACGGTGCTGTGTCGCTCGGCCTGTCTATCGACCAAAAGCAACTGAATGGTGTAGATGAAAATCTCGGCGATCTCCCCGATGTTGCTTTGCAATCATTTCAACCACCCTGAGCATCGAATATTGATTGTAATCAATAAGATAACAAAGATATTGATTTTGGATTTTTTTCAATATTTCTAATTGATTTAGTTTGCCATGAAAATCAATAAGGAAATCAATAGCCAAAACAACTTTTGTAGGGCTTGAAATCAATAGCAAACAGCAGTAGTTTGACCTTGTAAATCAATACAGTTCAAGGCCAAGGATATAGAGTTCAGCAGCCTAAGGAGCTCCAAAATTGCTCTTTTTTTCCACTTGTCAAAGCTCCATAGGCCATCCTTTTGTCAAGGAGGCTTAGGCCTACCTTTTGGCAAGGTAAACCATGCAAGGTGAAACAGGATTTCTAGCAACTTCCTTTTGCCAAGAAGGCACAAGCATGTGCAGATTCCCTTTTGTCAAGGAAAAGGCTAGTACTCTAGGTCACTGTCTGGTGTGACAGCTCCTATTTCAAAGCCAAGCCTGGTGAGCTGCATATGGAGCAAAATTTGATATTTCACCAAAAGTTTAGCACTTAGCCTTGTGCTTTTCACTCCCATTGCAATTGAACTTCCCAATCGTGACACCCTGCCAACAAAGTCCTCTGCTCTGAAATTCCATGTATACTTGGGATTCAAAAATTGAAAATTTTTGATGAGGTGGTGCATGGCATGGAACTTCCAAACTATATGATAGAGCTTTCTATCATTTTCTTGGGCCCACTGGTTGAGGCCCCAATAGTGCTCACAAAACCTTTTGTCAAGGTTGAGAGCTTCAAGGTGTTCCTCTTGGGTGGGGAACATATCGGCTCTGTCAATCAAATTCACCAACTCAACCATTGACTGCAAAGCTCCTACCATGTGCTGGTGCAATGCACCATCTGCATCCAGCATTGCTTTGAGAACTGGAAGAAAAGCTGCCAAGAGGTGTTTTGTTTCAGCACCTTTGCAGTCAAGCTTTGGGTACTCTTTGTGTGGCTGCCTTGGATCACAAATCATTGAGAGTTTCAGATTTGTTAATCTTGTGCTGGAACCGAGCAATCTGTAATTTTCTTGGACCTGGCTGAAGATAAGTGCTAGTCTATCACCAGGTTTCTTGGTCTGTTTTCCTTTTCCTTGAAAATAACAGAGATGGTGCAGCAAAGATCCCAATAGATGATTGCAAACACCTTTGCAAAACAACACATGCAAACCGTCCTGCCTCACCATCCTAGTGGTCAGCCCTGGGATGTTGAATAAGGGGTGGGCATGGCCTTTTGTCAAGGCTGCAGGTGTATCGATGTATTCATAATTCTGGTCATTGGCCAAAAGAAGTTTGAAACTCTTGCCTGCTGGGCAGGGTTCCTTTTTGATCATTGGCTGCATACAGTCGCACTCATGGCAAGGTGAGTAATTGTTCCAGTGGGGCAAGGACAGGATGTTGGAGAACATCTCCTGATCTCCTTGCACTGACCAGATGCAGCATCTGAACCCCCTTTGTGTCAAAGGTTGCCCAGCAAGCTTTTCAAACACAGACCCTTTTGGCAAGGGTCCATTGTCTGGGCCATAGGATGGATGCACCCCATCCTGCAAAGCTTCAAAGGACCATAGGATCCAATCCATCAAGGGTTTCCAAGTTTTGTCATGTATAGTACAAGATTTGGGAAACCCAGCAATCAAGAAGTGAGAAGTGAGGCTGCTGTATGCATTGAGGAAGCCACCCCAATTCCAAACCAGCAAAGAATCTCTTTGCTGGTACTCTACACCATCAGCATGCAAAAAGAGTGGTATGGTGAGGGACTTGTCCTGCACCTTTCCTTTGGCAACCCCAGTCCTTTTGTCAAGGCATATGGGGTGAGCCATGAGCCTGTCATCTTTCACATACTCGACACCTTGCCAAAAACTTTCGAGGTCTTCCACACCAAAGATTTTGTCAAACTGGTCTGGATAGTGGTTGAAAATATCTGAAAACAGCAGGTGAGGGAGCATGACACCAGCCATGTCCAAACAAGGCTTGGAAGTTTTAGGGTCTTGGCATTCTGTTTCCACAGATATTCCCTTGCTGATTCGGCAATCTTTGAGGAATTGTGCACACATATCTCTATGCACATTTCCTCCCTGGGCCCCAAAAGACCCTGTTGCTGCTATTCTCTGAAGGTCTTGGCCTTGAGCACCATCTAGAATGGCTTTGTGTGCCACTTCCTGCACTAGCTTGGCACTCAGCTGCCCATGGCTCCAAAGAGATAGCAGCAGCTCAGACAAGCCCCCTTTGGATCCTTCCCCTTTTCCTTTTGTCAAGGTTCCAGGGATTTGCTTAGCCACTTCCAAATCTGTACCCCTCAGCCTCTTTACTGGCTTCATGGTGGTGACACTAAAGAAAAAACCTTTTGGCAAGGCATGCTTTCCTTTAAGGAAAAGCTTGAACCAAAACCTTGCACAAAACATGCTTTAGACACCCCTTGGCCACACCAACCTTTTAGAGCCCTTAAGCCAACCTGCTGGTTCTCCCAAACTTTGTGGTCCCCATGTATTTTCAAAGTTTTGGTGAAACCCAATACCCCCAAAAAACACGGTGATTTGGTGGTGGATTACACCCTAAGCCACTGCTTGGTTGTACTGCAGCACTTTTTGAGCTTGGTGCCTCAAATCTGTTTGTCCAACACAAACCCTTCACCACCCCTTTGGTCAAGGAGGGAAAGGTGTAAACCAGTTGGGGTGCAAATCACCTTTTGTCAAGGCAATAAGCTGTGCAAGCCATTTCCTTTTGGCAAGGGAATGGCATCATCAAAAAAAGGCTACCCCTTGCCACAGCCAGCTATACATGGACCCTTTTGTCAAGGGTCCAAAGGGCCCTTTAGACAAGGGCCACCTGTGGCTGCTGGTTGTTCTAGTTCTTGCTGGTTTTGGAAAAACTTCTGTTTGCCAATGCTCTGAACTCTTTCACCTCCTTTTTGATTTTGTTGGTGGCTGCCACTGCACCTATGATGTTTTGCTTTGCTGACTCCACATTGCCTCCCTTGCTTTTGCTTGTTATTGCCTTGAGCTTTTGCTCCCACTCCTGGGCTTCTTTCAAAGCTAAGGTGGCATCTTTCCTGTCCTGCTTGGAAGTTCTGCCTGCTGCAGTGGCAGCATCCAAAGCTTCTTGCAAATTGGCCATGGCCACCCTCAGCTGTTCTTTGCTCTTTTGTGCCTTTGTCAAGCACTCAGCCCATTCTTCTTCTGGTGTTTTCTTGTCCTTATCTTCATCTTTGCTATTCTCATCTTCACCATTGGTAAGGGCCAGCAAGCTTTTGGCCCTTCCTTTTCCCTTACCTTTTGGCAAGGTATCTTTTTTGCCTTTTGTCAAGGCACCTTGGCCTTTGAAAGCAACCTCAGCTTCTTGCATGCTGGCCAAAGCCCCCTTGCCCCAAAAGGCCAAAAACTCCTTTTCATCTTCTTCTGTTTCCAATTCCCTTTCCTGGCCTGCTGTCACTTTGTTTTTCCTTTTCAATACTGTTTGTTTGCTTTGGTCTCCTTGGTCGCAATAATTGTACACTCCAGGTGTCCATGGGTCAGACCTCCAAAGAATCCTGCCACTGTTCAAGTGCATGGTGAACTCTTCCTGGCTGAATTCTTGCAGCATTTTCATCTCACTGACCCATTTCTCACCTTTTGTCAAGGTTTCACTTGCTTCTTTGGAAGCTTCTGTGTGGAAGAACATACCTTTCTTGTGCTTGAGAAACCAAAGGACTACCTCAAGCCCTTTTTCCTTTTTTGTGAGTTGCTCATGGGCTGATCTCTCTTCTGGCTTGGCTTTCAAATATGTTTGGTGTTTTGACCACATCTTGGCAGATTCATCTTTTGTCAAGGAATCTTTCAAGGCCAAGGCAGCTTCCTCTGGAGACTGGTTTTCCTCACTCACTTTTTTCACTCTCTCATCCAAACTCAGTTTGCCAAGCTTGGCAAGGTCACCTTTTGTCAAGGTGCTTTTCTGTTTTTTACCTTTTGCCTTGGCTTTGCCCTTTGGGCAAGGGAAAGCTTTGGCTGCAGGTTTCTTCAAAATTCCTTTCCACGCATGATTTTTTTTGGTGGCATGGAGCCTGGAAGCCAAACCTTTTGTCAAGGCTTGGGTAAAAAAATGTGGTCAAGGATAGCGGTATTTGTCTTGGGCCAAAAATATAGCTATGCCAAAGAGTTCAAACTAATGAACCAGAGTTTTCATGCACAGCCAGCCTTGACAAAAGGCTTTAAAAAAAACAGTGAACCTTGAATTTCACCTCAAATTTCAACAGTTTCCAAAATATTCTGGCCAAAAACTAGCCAATACCATTTTGATTAATTTTGACCAATTTTGACCAAATTTGACCAAATTTGACCAAATCATCAATTTTGGTCAAATTTGGTCAAATTTGTATTTTTGTTTTTTTTTTTTAATGAAAGCATTGTTGAGCACCTTTTGCCAAGGTTGAGAGCCATCAAGCCCTGACTAGTTGGGCCTTAACAATTGTTTTTTTATCCCAAAGAAGCAACATTGAACCCATGATGATTTCCTGAATTCTGTGCACTTTAGTTGGATTGCTAATATGAATTTCAGGTTTCATGAAATTGAAATCCTTGAGAAATGTTGTGTTCAGAATTTATTGCAAACCTGGTTTAACAAATGTTTCCAAGCATTCATTTGATGGGCTAAAAGTTTTACATGACCTTATTGCACATGTATATTTCTATTTATTCTTGAATTTATATGCATGAAATATTTTCCATTGTTGTTCCAACCTGTGAACATATCAAAAAATGTACACAAACAAAAAAAGAAACAATATACATAACTTCTTTAATAATATAAAAATAGTTTAATTTAATAATTCATTGGTTACATATATTTGTTTATTTATTTATTTATTGATTCATTCATTTATTTATTTGTTTACTTGTTTATTTATTTATTTATTTCACTTTTGCTTATTTGATTTATTGGGTCTTCACCAGGGCCACCACCTTGTGTCAAGGAGGGGCTTGAAACCCAACTGCAGCCACCATCTCTTTTGTCAAGAGGCAGTGGCATTTTTCAAAAAAAAACGCTACAGCCACCATCTCTTTTGTCAAGAGGCAGTGGCATTTCTCAAAAAAAACACTACAGGCATATCTCTTTTGTCAAGAGACCTGCCAGTGAGGACTGTACAGAGTGTGGGGTAGCTGTGCAGCTTCATGGGATGCCATTTTCTTCCTTTTGTCAAGGAGCAGTGCAGCTCAAGTGTTTCAGCTCACCTTTTGTCAAGGAAAGCTTGCACAGCCTGGGCAAAGGACCTGTAGGTATCAATCCCTTCCCAGTATTTCTCATCCCACTTGGACACCACAGGGTATGTTTCAACACCCCATCTGCTGCATTCATCAATGACCTCCCAGGTGTCATCAAAGACGGTTTTGATGTTGTGGTAATAGCAGGCCTGTGCTTTTCCATAGTTTCCAGTCTTCTCTGTTGTGTAGATTTGCTTTTCCCAGCCCTGCCATACCTTCCAGCTCAGTCTCTTGGTTGCTTGGGCTCTGTCCCACCCTGAGAAACTGCAAAGGTAGACCTGGTACCCAGCATCTTTCAAAGCATCCAAGGCCCTGATGTTTTGTGGGGACACATTGTCATGCCATTCCAGGGTGTGGTGCCAATCCACTGCGACCTTTTCAGCTTCTTGCAGAGCCAAGGGTGGGCTTTCTTTTTGAACCCATTTTTTTTGACCCCTTTTGTCAAGGGGTGACTGGCTTCTGCTTTTCTTGGGGGGTGACTCCTCAGATTCACTTTCAGTCTCAGTGTAGTACTCATACTCACTGGAGCTAGAAGCACCCCAATCCACAACCTCTTGCACTGGTGGCTTTTTTTTCCTCTCAGGCTCCTTCCCTTTCTTAAGTTGCTCTTTGGATGGCCCAAAAGTCTTTGGTGCATCACTGCCTTTTGTCAAGGCATCTTTCTGTTCTGGTGCATCACTGCCTTTTGTCAAGGCATCTTTCTGTTCTGCTGCTGTGGGCTCCTCCTTTACAACTGTTTTGTCAACAGCTGCTTCCTTCACATCCTCCGGTTTGACAGCTTTTTTGTCAAAAGCTGCATGTTTTTCTTTTTCCATGTCCTTTTTCAATTCTGCCTTCTCTTCTTTGCTGGCCAAGTTATACTTGATCTCCAAGGCTGACATCAGGTGTGGTTTCTTGTTGCCATGTCTCTTGTCTTTCTCCCAGTCAACCTTCTTGGAGTGTTCATCTTCTTTTTCCATAGTGTCATTCTCTCTTTTCATTCCTGCTTCTCTAAACCTGGCCCTTCTTGCATTGCTCACAGTGCCTGACCCAGCTTTTTTCCCTTTGTTGTTCTTCATCCTTTTGGCAAGGATGCTGCACAACAAGGCCTTTGGTCAAGGCACAAGGCTGCTACCCCCACAGGCACCTTTGGTCAAGGTGCTGTGGAAAACAAGGTTTGAGCAAAAAAGGTGCTGGAGAAAACAAACAGATGGCCACAGCACTGGTGCAAGGAACCCTTTTGTCAAGGGCCCACAACATGCTGAAGTGCTAACCTTTGGGGGTGGCATGTTGTTTTGAAATGGGAGGGTGAAAACACTGATGGCTAGCCCCTAAAACCCAAAGAGTTCGATTGTTTCTTTGAGAAGATTGTGGGAAACCAAACCATCACAACACTGTAATCTGTCCATATCAAAATGGTATCCCCCACAAATTCTTTGAATAAACTAATATTGGCTAACTTGGATTTAGGTGCACATATGCCTTTGTTGTTGTTGTTTTTTTTTAATTGCCCTTCTCCAAAAAAAACAGTATGCATAGGTAAACCAACACATACACATATGTATACCACCATATTTAATTGCCTATGTATGCTTATGCAATATCCATCATTTTGCAAACACCTTAGGAATATATATATATATTATATATATTTACAGGTGATGATTCAACACAACCTAGATGGTTGGTATTGAAACTTGAGCATGTTTTGCAGTTTTTGGCTTTGTTTTTCTGTTTGGCAAATGGCTGCACAAGTCCCTTTTGGCAAGGGCAACTATAGTGAAACCTTTGCCATGGGGCCAGCCCCTTTTGTCAAGGAGATGGTGCCACTTGCAACACCACACCTTTTTTCAAGGTAGGCAGCTGCTTAAAAATTGGAAAACATGGTCACCAGCCCAGGAGCTCAGCCCTGCTCTTGATGGCTTCTTCCTTGGTGATGTGTTCATTTTCAAGCTTTCTTTTGATGATCCCAATGACCTCTCTGTACTTTGGGCTTTGCTTTCTGGTAACCTCAATGATGAGCTGTGCTTTCTTCCCTGGCCCTGTGCTGCCTGTCAAGTAGGCCCTTTCTGGGTTGGTTGGGTATGTAACATACACCTTGTGCCAGGGTTTTCTGTTGCTGCTTGGGCTGGCTGTGCTGCTTGCAGGTTTTTTTTTGCTGCTTTTTTTTGATGTTGATTCCTTTTTGGTCCCTAGCCCCATGGCTTTTGTCAAGCCTGTGTCTTTGTCTTGGGGCTTCCATGATGAAGATTGGGCAGCCAGCTTATAACCCTTCCTCCTCTTCATGAAAGAACCACCTTTTGGCAAGGGGTCAGCTTTGGATGGCAAGGGTTCTGACTGGCCAGGGCTATTCAGACAAGCTGGGAACCCTGATGAGTTCAAACTTACATCACTTTCATGTTTCTGCAGCTTCCTCCTTTTGTCAAGGGGAGGTGTCTCTGCCTTCTGTTCTTCCTCCTCTTCCTCCTCTTCCTCCTCTCCCTCCTCTCCCTCCTCTTCTTTTCCCTCCTCCATACCCCTTTTGTCAAGAGGCTCCTCCTTATCTCTTTTGTCAAGAGGCTCACCATTACAACTATCATTTCCCAGCATGCTTACCAAATTTTTAAGCTGGAGGGAATCCTTTCCTGTCAGTTTCCCCACACACTTTCTCATTTCTTCTTCTGATTTCAACCTTCTCAAGTGTAGCAAAATGACTGTCACCCTCTCAGCCCTCATGTTTGTCCATACTTGGCAATTCCAGTCGGTTTGGTTCATTGCAGGTTTCTCTTGTACCAGTTTCATGATGCTTTGTCTCAGGGGGTTGGGGTGAATTTCCCCAGAAGGAGAAATTTTCAGCAGGTCTTCAAGAAGTGGCAGACAGTGGATGAGACCTTTGGCATCAGTTGCTTGGCTCCTAGAGACTGTCTCATATGCTCCAAAGCTTTTGAGCAGCTCTTCATGTGTGTGAAAAGCCTTGTAGAGAAGGTATGGGTCCACATAGGGTTTGGCAAAATGTTTGTGCCCCCCTTTGCCACTCATTCTCAACCCACCCTTTTGTCAAGAGAGGATTGAACAAAGAACCTTTTGTCAAGGCACACAGCTGGTGACAATGAATAAACCTTTGCAAGCAACCTTCTGTCAAGGCAGCTGCACAGCCTTTGGACAAGGCTGAGGGTGAGACACAAAAGGTCCCTTTCTGAAGCCACAAAACTGCAGGTTCTCAATTGATGAAGCCAAGAGAAATCAATAAGAAAAGCATTTAACATCAGCTTGAAAATCAATAGGGAAAACCAATGGAAAACACATGAAAATCAATATGTGCACCAAATCAGATCAATACAAAAAGATCAGTTTGCAATTGATTTTTTCAATAGGAACCATGAAAATCAATATCAATAAGAAATTGTCTGATCTTATTGATTACAATCAATATCCGATGCTCAGGGCATCATATTTCCCATATAGTTAGCATAATAATATAAGACTTTTTTCCCCCATATATAGTATAATGCCTTTTAGATATATTTATTTTACTCAAATAGCATATGTTCGAATATCTTTGGGATACGGCGCAGATCCCCATCATGCCGCAGAGCCCAGGTCACACAGCACAGGTGTTGTGCAGCTTCAGTGAGCTCTTGTCGCGCACGGACCGGCGCACAGGTGCACGGTGCACCGGTTAGATCCGCCTCGGCCGAGAACCGTGGGACAATGTGGTGAAGACAAGAAATAGAATGGCTGATATGATGACTCATATAGTTGGGATAATGAATCTATGTGTTGAAGGAATTTAATGTGGTGAACGCAAGGTGAATCATGCCCAGACAATTTCATCATGCAGATGCTTTGCAGGCCTTAAACAATATGTATATAATTACTAGCCAAAACAGATATGTTTGTTTGGTTCTTGAGTTTGGAACTTGACCGGAGCTCATATAGGAATTATGTTTGCATGTCGCTTACCAAAGGGAGCGTTGGGGGGCAACCAAGAACAGGCAAAGAACATCAAAGACCCTAATGACTACCCTCGCGGAGGAGGTTGATACCCACACTTCGGTTTGTTTTGAAAATAGGATACTCCTAGCAGTGGTTTTCCTGATAGTCTATGACCCAGGCATACAGGACTGTCAGCCCTGGAGTAAACGAGCAGCCCATTTGAATGGCAGGTGTTGAATTTGGGGTGTGGGCTCCGTATTCTCTTTGTTATGAAGGGATGAACACTCACCAGGGATTTGAAAGTAAGGAGCTCCCTTGTCCTGGGTTGACAATATTATAAGGTCAAGTTGAATTGACTTGTTGTTTTTTTAAGTGAATGTTTATGGCTGCAGTAACAACTAATATGTATCACTGTTCTTTTTGCATCAATCACTTTGTTTATGCATGGGATTATCGCACATGTTCATTACCAACTCATGATCTATTCTTATTGGTAATGTTATATAAATATACATATATATATATATATACATATTCACACTTCACACCAAACGGTAAATTTATAAACATATTGATTGTTTGGATCCTTGTTGAACAATTTTCCAATTATATATATCTTATGCACTTTTGTTTCGCAGCTTTCCAGTCCAGTGTAGAGCCCCAGGATTCCAAATCACAAACTCAACCCCCCCGGTTCATCATTGGTTGATACAGCAAACGTTCCATTTGTTTTGTTTGTTGGGGTTCCACTTAGAAGGGGATTATTGATTTAATCATAATCATTTTTTCATCATTTCTCATACGTCTATAATATTTCCACGTTAGATCCATCAGCTGCAGCAGTTGGGTCAATACATCCACCAAAATCCTTGATTTAGCCCTGGAATTGTTCATTTTGGGCTCCTAGTGGGGTGAATTGAAAGCAACTCCGATGATGTATTTGCTCTTGTTCATACAATATTTCAAAGATTGTTGTGTGTTTCCTTTATTTTCCATCTATCAATTTTTCCATATCAATTTGATAGAAATAGTCAGTAGTAAGTAGTAAGTAATAACATCATTTGAAAAGAACATACAGTACATAGTCCCATTCGCCATTGGTTGAATAATATCATTTGCAACCTTAAGCCAGTTGATAGCTTTATCAGGCTTTATCAATCTTTATCATCAATCCATATCAATCCTGCCACCCTCCATTTCTCCAACATCTCCAAGATCTGCAAAGCCAGGCGTAGTGCTCGGCTCCAATCCCTCTCAGCTGGCTGCGGGTGACGCTGCCGTGGTGCGCTTGAAGCCGCTCTCCACGCCACTCTGTGTGGAGGCCTTTGAGGTGCCCCGGGGCCGGCGCCAACTGGGCCCCTCCAGCCCCTTCAAGGTGCAGTCGGACTTTAACATGGCTATAAAGGGCTATAACTTGGGATATACCATGATATGATATATCTCCTATAACTATGGCTGAAGCCCATGGCTGAGAAGTTCCGGTGGCTTGGTTTTCCGTGTTGAAATGAAGAGCAAGTTGAATTAAGCTAGTTGTTTTTTTGGGGGTTGGAGTGGTAAGGAAATTATCCAAGATTGACTATGCCCAAAGGTTCCCCCGAAACTGAGGTAAGTTTTTTATTCAAATACGGTTTCAGGGTATTATTTTTCAAATCACTACCGCGGCCTTGTCGTTCCAGGAATACCCTGCCCTTGGCCGTTTTTCGGTGCACGACCAGAAGATCACAGTGGCGGTTGGAGTGATCCAAAAGGCGGGGTTGAGATATTGCTATCTTCCAGTTTTGAACCAGAAACTTTCCCGGATAATGGCGGAGCGTGACGCCAGGTGGATCAGTTGGCTCCTTGGACACGAGCACCTCGTGTCTTGAGGTCCAGCCGCTGGCTCAAGTGGTTCATGGTTCAATGGGAAGAATATTTGCCACATGCTTATATCATCTTACAATAATTATATCGAGAGTTTTGCTTTGTGAATTTCAGTTCAGTAGATGTATGTGGGCCCAAGATCTGAAGATGAAAGCAGGACAATGAGCTCCTAAGAATGTGTTTTTCTCCAGATTTACAAGCCAGCTCGATGAAACATATTGGATGTTGAATATGGACTTGTTTATTTTGCCTTGAATTGGTTGCTTGAAGCGGTGACTCCCTAAGGCGCTCCCAAAGCGCGAGCCTTGAAACCGAGCAAAGCTCGTGACCGAGCGAAGCTCATGGATTCCGGGGAGGAGCAGGCGCCCAAGATAGCAAAATTTGGCAGATAGCAAAGACATGCAAAGACAGTTTGGGAAGATGTTCAAGATGTTTCATGTCTCAAGTCATCGAAGATGTAACATGATATATATAACTGAAGAAGGACAAGGCGATTCGTAGCCAAATGACTGGTCAATTGGATTCAAGCAGGCAGTTGCGCATATCTGCAGTGTGCAGTGAGCTTCCATTCTACCATTTTCTGGGCGCGGGAAACTTCCAACGGAAGGTCCCTATTTGTCGATGTGATTTTCTGAGGCATGTCTCTTTGCTATTTTGCCTTAGGGAACAAGAAGTCAACATCAATCAGCAATTTTGGGATATGTTTGGATGTTCGGTAGACCGAAGAAATCAGGAAAGTTCAATATTCTTGGAAGCACCCTAACCCGATTCCGTCCACAATCTCCAAACAACCAGAAGCAACCACTTAAATTCGTGCTCGTTGAAGATGAGATATCGTGGGTTTCAGCCGCAAATGTTCCCACATCAAGATCTTTTTGCTCATTCCGAAATTCCAGTATTTTTCCCACATTTTTCCCGGGCAGAACGCCAGGAGCCAGCCATGCCCCATGGCTCTGCCAGCCCTCCTTCCGCTCCGCTGGGAGCCACCTGGCAGGCCTGGAAGGCGTGCTAACCCGGACCTTCCCATTGGATCACGTAGAGGTTTCCCAAGATGGACCCCCAAATTATCCATTTATATCATTTATAGATTGATTTTCCATTACAAACCATCCAGCTATTGGGGTACCATCATTTTAGGAAACCATCATGTGTTGTTTTTATGTTTTGGTAGTTGCCTGGGCAGTGGGTTCTGGAGTGTCAGACCCCTGTGCTGACTTTCTGGAGCCTAGGGCTGCTGAGCCGGGCTGATTTGACCATGGGAGAATTTATCATTTGATTTTATCTATAAAATGTGGTTTCAGATGGGGATGGTATAATGATACTTCAAGAAATATGACAATGAGATACAATGAGGGTTTTGATGGTTTATATGACCAACACTTGGGATTTAACTGCTTATATATGGGTTTGCCAGAAAATGTTTGGATATGTTTGGATAAAATTGTGATTTCCATACGCCATCCCAGACCACTGAACATAATGAAATGGATCAGCGAAGAGGTACATCAGTCGGGCGAGTTGTCAACGCAGGAAAACCCAATAAACAACCTCCAAGTGGGGATGGTTTTACAACCAATCAATGTATAGTAGTAAAATTGAAGATGGTTTAGCATTGGGTTTGCCACATTTAATTTATGACAATGCTGGATGTAGATTTGGATGGCATACGTAAATACATATCGATTTTGAAGCAATGACTTTGGGGATATCTCAGGTGTATTTGAGGGATGCAATCCCATCGGTACGTGGAAATAGCACAATCACAATGCTCACATGGGAAGATCAACAAATGGCTGTGGATGAAATTATTTTGACAAAATCTACTGTAAATGGAAAGGGTTAATACTAAAAGTCATCAACGGTTTGTGTTCCAGAATTGGTATATGAAAAATGCAGTAATCACCTAGGACACCCCTATATGTGGAGTTCAACAACAAGGATTTCCGCTTTTTTTCCCAGAAATCAGTCCACATTCCCAGACATTTGTTAGCTAGCTTCCATTTCTTGGTAGCTAAACCATGTGAATTCTTTTTGTTTGGTTTACAGTAAATCCTTATTCTTGGTTGTCAAATCATGTTGAACTTCTTTTTGGTATATAGTTAAATTGTGTTTTTTGATATATTAATCCGCATTTTTTTGTTGATGAAATCTCAATTTTGGGCTAGCTACAGTACATCATTAACACCTTATGTTTGTTGCTTAAACCATCCCGATTTCAGGCAGCACCTCCCCAGTCTTTGGCAGCAGCGCCACATGGCTACCCCACGCAGGCGAGCGTTTCAGAACTTGGGATCAGATCAGAGGCAGTTTTTTTAATAGTATAGTTAATGTTTCATGAACATGTAGCCCTGTTCCATACATGCATGTGGATTATGGTATGTATATATATATATATATATGTATGTATGTATGTGTGTGTTTTAACACAGTTACAAGGTGCAGTTATAGCCCTCAACAATTGCAACTGGCTTAGATAACCTCATTTAAGTGATATATAACCTTCGTTACGGGAGTTATAATCACATTTATAGGTGTTAAGGGTCATAACTGTGAGGCCTCCTAGAGCCAAGCTGAATGCTAACCAGGTTAACTACCTTGTATGTATGTAATCTAATGCAATGCTATGTTATGTTATGTTATGTTGTGTATGTACGTGTACACATGTGTGTTAATTGATGGTTGAGTCATGGTTGAGTCAATCATATTTCAGATCTGCTTGTAATGGTAAGCATACGTTCTTTAGCAACCCACAAATAGATATATAAATTTCAAAATCTGGGAAATGTGGAGGAAACACCACCTGCAATGTCCTAGAAACACGTTTCTATTTGTATATATATATATATATATTTACATTATTATATTATATTATATTGGCCGTGATTATATATATATATATGTGTGTGTGTCCGGGTTTATAATTCAAAGTAACTTTTTAAAAATCTGTAAGAATTAGGATGGTGGTAAATGAAAATGATATAACTCAATGCATTAAGTTGATAGCAATGACCATTGAATTACCCATTTTCATAGTAACTGATACCAATATCAACCAACAGACGTGCCACAGTCAAGAGATACCAATCTATACGTAACATATCAACATATATCAACTTGCAATAGATGTGCCAAGGTTTTGGATACACTGCCCACCATTTCCGTGCCAGTGGATCATATGGGGGATGGTCATCCCATCTTCCAGATGGGTTCATATACTGTACCAATGAAGTTTGGATTTGCAATAGATAATGGTGGGATGACAATAAACCACATGTTTTGACTCACGTATTGATCTGTTACGTGGAAATTCAACAACAAAATATAAGGATTACAGTATATGACGGCATATGTACATATGCAGAAGCAGACATTTGTGCTAAAGAACCAACCTCAGACGAAATGAAACATGTTTTTTTTTGTGTTTGCTATTCTTGAGTAGAACGGCATTTATTTTGCCTACATTTAGAAAACGATCCCAAAGCAACTTTGGTGAAGAAGTCCCAGAAAAGTTGGAAGCGGCAAATTAAGGAAACCTGGATAGGAAGCACCTGACCCTTGACTCGAACTTTCCAGTCCCGTGGCGGTCTCCCTCGCTTCCTTTTGACGGCCTCAGCCCAAAGACGGGTTTCATCATTCATGAGGTCAGGTTAGAGAAGATGCGTCAACAGGACACTCATGAAACCAGCACATGTTGGCCCTGCAAGACCATTTGTAGATGGTTGGATGGAATAGATAGATAGTAGGTAAGCAGACAGGTAGAAATTGATTGCATTGGCTGGAATGAGTCGTCCCGAGTCTCGATAGGATAGGTTAGAGCTCATTGATATCGCCATTGCTGGCGCTTCAAACATCAAATCAGGGTTTTGGAAGTTCGCGGCTTTGAAAGGTCAAAAGATTAGTAACTAAGTATATAATTAAGATATCATATACTAAGATTGGCAACTCGCAGTTTAGATATTTCAAATTCTCAGTTCGTTTGGAAGACTTTTCTTCCCTAAGGTAACAAGAAGGACCTTAGACTTAGTGGCAGCTCTCTGACCTTCAATCCACCACAGAACCGAAAAAAATCCGAAGAACAAAGTCACATAGAACAACAAGAAGCACATAGAATTAACATAAATCAATATACATAAATCCATCTAATCGTATATACAGAAATCATCCTATAGGTTTCCCAGTTCTGTTTTTCTCGCCTGGCAGACCTTGTCGCCTTTCGCCGCCTTTGGTGCAGTGGCCGCCAGCCAGGCGACCGTGACCGCGGAGCGATGGGATGATTCAAATGTTTGGGGTGGTGGATCCACGAAACAACAGTCATCTTGTCAATGAAAAATCATGGTTTAACCATAGTCAACCAGTGATTCAACCAGAAACAAACGGAAGTATTAAGTATAAGATGTTATTAGTATATGATTGATTCATGTGACTTGCAGTGAATTGGTTTAGAACTAGGCAAGCTGTTGGATTAATGATGGGAAAAAGTACTGCAGCTCCATAAGTTTATATATACTCTGCGCCAATTTGTAACCCGGGGGAGCCACCCATGTTCTATACACCATCAACTAGTGTTTTGGTTCCTTGCATTTGTTCACTCGATTCTGACAAGAAAGGTGACTACTTCCCCTAAATCACCATTTTTATCGGTGGTATAAGCCATCCTCAAGTGATAGTGTTTTTGACATTGGGTTTCTGACTTTAATCAGTTAGAGAGATTGTTGGAGTGCTGTTTCCCAGAACTAGGGTGCCCCAAACCATTGCCTTCCGCAAACGAGTCGTCCAGGGCCTGAAAAACTAATAATTGGCTTCCCTAGTATAGTTGAAACGGCTCTATCAACATTGAGCCATTCTTGGGGATTATGAAGTAAGCCATAATAGGGAAACGTGTCCAACCAAGTATATAGTATTTCATGAGATGGGACAGGGCTGTTCTTCCATGGCTCATGTTGAAACTGGAAAGCTACAGCAGCATAGCCATGACCAGTGAGGTTTGACGGTGTGTTCAAGGATTTTTTTACGGTGTGTTCAAGGATGTTTCACGCGAAATTGCTTGAAACTCACTGGCGAAACATGAACCAAGCACTTACAACCACTTACTGTGCATTTTCATAGCCTCTCAGGCTATCGCATGTGTTACCACCATTTCCAACCCATCATATTGACCTTTGGAATCTACATTTCTTGATGATTTGAAGTCGTTCAGTGGTTCCAATTTGGAGAACGTCAGGCGGCATCGCTACGGTAGACGGTTTGGATTGGGGCCAATGATCGGGGGTAACTCCAATCGCTACAATATCCCAAAACCGCCGTCTCCCTATGTCAGATTGGAGTTCTATGCCCAGCTAATCCGTAGACATCCATAGACCACATAAGCGCGGTCAAACTTTTTGCTTCAAGAGGCGCTTGGAACTCAGCTGGCTCAAGGCCAAGGCGGTTTCACTGGCGGCGCGCCTAGGGGCGCTTCCAGGGCTTTTTGATGCAGTCGCTTCGGTCATGCTTTCAGGAGCTCAGCGGCGGTAGACCGACGGTGACATGACTGGTGAGTTGGGTGTGCCGTGTCATGCTGCGTCGCGTGGTAAACACTGGAAACCCAGCAGAAACTATATACCATCCACATGTATAAATTAGGATTCAAAATGAGTTTGAACCATCAAAACGGAACCCAGAGAAAGATATGAATTGTGTGTGTGTATTTTGTGGTTGAAGATTGCTCCCTTTACCCGGTGGCTGTCAGATTTTCTGGGTTGATGGAGTTTGATGGAGCAATACCATCACCATATTAAGCAAATCCGCTGGCTTAAAACACAACTGCGCGGACTTGTGAAAAAAGATGTGTTTGACCCAATGACACCCGATCGGCTAATTCGTGTTTATTGGGCTGCTAGTTGCACCTATGGTATCCTAATGTGCGTGTTTTTCCCTTGTATGCCCAGGTACCTATCACACGTTTCCGCGAATTCTTCGGCAAAATCATGCCTAAGGTGGTGGGCAGCGTGTTTTTACAGTCGACTTAGGGGTGTACGTCGCTGAACATTTACCATCATGTGCCCTCCGTCAGTTGTTACGTACTAGTAGTATCTAGTAGTTATAGATGACCCATTTTGGTTTGAGGAATTACCTGTTAAGCAGCTAAGCATGGTGATTTTCCATGGCTATACTGAAAGCCAGAGTTGCCCAAGGGGCCTTGGGGATGCGACTCCTGCTCCGCTGGCGTTGCGGGGCGTTGCGGGTGACATGTGGAGGTTAGCAAAGAAAGCCTGGAGCTGTTCATAAGGCGAGCTGAAGGAGGGAAGTTAGTGATAGCTGGATGAATGCTCGGTCAAAAATGGCTCATACGACCCATTTTCCGTGAAACGGTGGGATGGTGCTTTTTCTTACCAAATCTTTACCACGTTGGGCTTTAAGCCACTTTCATGTAAAATGGTGTTTTCAAATCAGTTTGGAGTGTTTTCATGATGCCCCCCTGTCATCCAGTGAATCCAGTGTCAAGCCCTAGTGGGGAGGGCGCAGGGTGTACCAAAAAAGTAAAGATAAATTGTATATAAAAAAACAGTGCTCTGAACAGGTGCTCCAGCAGTGCAAGCCTCAGCTATGAGTTTGAAGTCACACATAGATTGATATGTTGATAAAACGTATGAATATATAACACTGTAGAAATGTGGCAGCTACACTTGAATCTGATCTGGTCATAATGAAGTTCAGTATTGCAGCTGGCATCCAATATGCAAGTTTTGGATTCCAGCTAAAAGGTCTTGGAGCCCAAGACCAATGCAAAGGTATTTGAATATATCATTTTCAGAAAGGACGTTTGAAGAGGAAATGGTTGAACAGAATACCTTTTTCAAATCAATTTTGCATGTTTGCCTGCCCAGTGAGAAAGAGTGCAAGCCTCAGCCATCAGTTTGAAGTGGGATGAGTGCAGGCCATAAGTGCAAGCTTCCTGGTATGAGTTGAAGTCAAAAAATATCCAGTGGGATGCTCAAACTTCAACATGCCAGCTACGAATCATTACTTGACAAATTCTTACATGGACCTTTGAGATTGAATATATGATGAAAAAATGAACATGTAGAAACTTCTGAAGTTCTTGCTAGATCTGATCATGTTAGGCCAGTGACAACTGACACAGCATCAAGTTTTCCATTGCAACCTAAACCCCCTAAACTACATCTTGCTGATAAGTTTTCAAGTCCTGGAGTCCCGGACCCGCTTAATCCCAGCCTTCTTTCTGGGGATGGTTGGTCCAACATTTGTGGCTGCAACGGCGCCAAAATGAAACTTGGATGCCTACTGAATTTGCTGATTACTATCATACTTCATACTCTATCCTCTGCTCAAACAATCATAGTACCAGCTGTGTACCTGCACTGAAACGAGTATTTTTTAAATAAATTTAAACAAACTGCTTGGGTATACTATGCTTTCTATATTCCAAATTAATTTGAATGGTCAGCTGTCATCACAATGTCCAATGGTGCATCTGAGGACCAGTATCCACAACGGGATCCGGCTGAGTGCCAAGGTGCCTTATGATCAGTTACCACCCAATACTGGGATAGTGTGCTTTCTGGGCATCAAAGGCAATGCGACTTTTGGCTGCACTGAGGTTTGAATAAACAATGTTAGAGAGTGTATCTGCCGAAAGGCTTGTACATGATATGATATGTGTGCCCTGGAATCCGGGACCAACAATATTTTTTCCTGTCTAGGCTTCATATGATTAGCCTGAGGAAAGTCATGCAATGCCGAGAGGAAGCTCGTGCAAGGGGACTTCCATTCATGTTCTTCAACCTCATGCACACTAGCAAGAGCAGTATGCTCTTGTCAGAGCCGCTTGTCAGCAAAATGATGTTTTTTTCACTGGAAAGATGTTCTTAATTTGGTGCAACTTCATTTTGTAATTTGAGTCACATAACACGATGGTTCCTTCAGACAAACTCAATGCATGAAATTGCAGTTTGGCACACCTGGTTCCAGGACTGTCTATTAAAGCTTACCATATCAACATAGCTTGCCATCATAGCATGTGGAGTGAAATTTGAGTCACATATCACTATGCGTTTTGGTGCTGCTAAATACATAAGTAACATTCATGAACAGCGACTTGACAAGGCTGTTGCAAAATTCAAACTCAACTTACCTTGATGTTCAAATCTTGCAGTCATAAGTCATAAGGTCATGTATGTTAAATTGTCGATCAAATTCATCACTCCAATGACTCACTGGTGAGAGGATGTTTAGTTCAAAGAATCTATTGAAGAAACAAGTGAAATTATAAGAAATGCTGGTAAACAAATAAGAGGCAGAACATGATTATGATGCAAAAGTCAAGCAAACAAGATTCTCCAATAATGTACATCAGCCATCAAAGAAAACAGTTACTGTACCGCAGTGTTACATTATTATGCCTTCTTTGCATTGTTTCTTTTTGTTTGGTGTTGTTTGTGACTTCCAGGTTCAGCCGGTTCCTGCAGTTTGTGCAGCAGCATGACAAGGTGATTCTTCACTGCCATCACGGAAAGAACCGGAGCGCTGCAGCAGCAACAGCTTGGGTGGCGGTGAAAGAGGACATCGAATGGGACCAGGCTGCACCTTGTCTGCAAGTGTTGATGCTTGTTTTTTTTTGATGTTTTTTCCTACATTTGAAGGTTCCTTTCGCAAGCTTTCACTCATTGATGGCACTGTGTGAGGAACGTCGCATCAAGCTACTTCGGGAAAAGGACCTGAAGAACAACATGAAGGTGGATGTGAGCAGCTTTGAGTGGCTTGCCTGCAATGGTGCTTCAACAAACGAAAGTATTTTTTCTAAAACTTACAAATACACATGTCTTGAAGACCCAGGCCTGACACCTTTCCATTTTTCTGTTGATGCTTTCAGCTTGTCGACTTGAGGTACCTTCAGGTCATGCTGTCTTGGAACCAGGGTGTGCTGAGGAGTGATCAAGCGTAGTTTTTGTGTTCATAGCTTTGTGTGAGTTCTGAACATGGCTGTCAAACCCAGGACCTGGACAAAACGCTTTGCATCTCTGAGAGTTAAAAACAAATCCATGATCATCATCAATCGCATCTCCCCAGTATATAACTGATATTGACCTGCATTCCACTTCAACTTTTTTGTTGAATTCAGGAGCATTTGGGAGAGAAGGCCTCGCTAAAGCACCTTGATTGCAGTGGCTGCGAAGTAGAGAAAAGGTCCTGGAGCCTGGAACCCAGGACCTTTTTGCAAACAGCTTGCCTGACCCAAACTATAGAGTGATTTTCATTTTTTCATTGGTATCATCACCATCATCAATCATCATCCGTTACATGTTCCAGTTGAAACATGTGTATATATATATACACATCACATATGTATATATTTATTTATCACTTAGAAATATATATGTATAGTTAGATATATTCATATACATGAGGTTAACATATTCACTGCACGATGCAACTGGCATTTGGCTAAACATCTTTCATTGCAGTGGCAAACCAGTTGCTTTATCATCAGCATTACCAATTGCATTTCATCAGCAAGACAACACATATGTGTACCTCTAGATACTGATCCCCTTCTTCTGCCAAGGTGACAGCAGCGACATTGCAAGGGATGAAAAAAGGAGTGTGAGTGCTCTCGTGATGCAGACATGCTGGAGCGTGAGTGCTCTCATCAACAACCGCCTGAAGTTTGCCATTTTCACTTGGCTTGTGGACAGCCCTGCCAAAGAAGCTCCAGAGGTTGGACCTGCTTCAAATTGTTTTTGCTTACATACCACACAACCAGAAAGCTAGAGCCAAATTGATTTCCAGGATGCTGAGTTTGATAAGGCTAAGGTTGATAGAAACACACACACACATATATATATATACATATGTGAACACACATATATACATATACTGAAAACATCACGGGTTTTGGTATACTCATGAGTTGAAACACTATGATGACAAAGGATGGTGATGATGATGATGATGATGATGCTGACCATCTGGGTGATGATCACTGATGGTGATCATGGAGATGACATGATGTTGATGATGATGATGATGATGATGGCGATCATGATGATGGTGATTGATCGCAACACTGCCTACCATGAACATTTGTTCTTGCCATAAAATACAACATCCTGGATTCCAGGACTGCCAAGCATTGCTGCTGCATTTTGGCAAGGATAAGGACTCTTAGCACTTTTGTGAGATGTTCAAATGTTGATCGAAAATGTTCCGTTGCTTCAGTCTGGTTTGTGTATTCACACACCTGACCTCTGAATGAAGCATTGAATTGAATTAGGTGTTTCAAAACCAACATCAGTGTTTGGATGGTCATCCATGGTCTGTTGGGATGGTCACGGTCTCAGCTTCCTTCGCCCCAGCTGCTTCATGACCTTTCTTCGAAGGTACTTTCCCTTCAAGCACCACACAGGCTAAAAAAAGTTGCACAGTCACACTCCGGGTCAGTGTATTTCCTGCTCTGACGGAGGACACCTCTTGCCCTTTCTCGTAGGCTAGTGAACCTCTCATGTTCTGAGATTGGAAGGCTACCAATGCAGCTGCCGCTGAGGAGCTTGAGGCTGCACATCTTCTTGCACCGATCTGCTGCAAGCTCCACGGTAGGGCTCTTGAGAGTCTGGACAAGGATCTGCAGTCCTTCTTGACCATCATGACACTCCAAGACATAGCGGTCTTCAAACTCCCAAATAGCCTTCCCCACTGTCCATGCAGAGAACTTGTTGTTGCTGGTGCGGAACCTCATCCAATCCCCTGCATGAACTTCAGGACCCCACCGGAGGGCATTGCCAACGCTGATTGCTTTCATGCGCCAGGCATGTCAGAACTGGTGGGAATAGGTATAATGACACAGTAGGAGAAAGCCACAGAAACTCAAAACAATCCTTTTGGAACCGATGGCTCTGAGCATCTGGACTGGTTGTGGCTGGCTGAGGACATGCTAATGATGATGCTAATGCTTGCCCAGATACTTTCCAATTCTCTGGGCTCCTCCAATGGGTATCCAGCAACGCACATGAGAAACTCCGGGAGCGCATCATCTCAGTCTGAAGCTCTTTCACTTGCAAGGCAGGTAGCCAATCCTGCTCCCGCGTGGAACCCAAGGAAGCTGCAGCTTATGCAGTGAGATGTGTCTGGATGAGCTTGGAAGGACACTTGAAACCAAGCAGCCCATGCACAACCCCATGGTCAGGCCTTGTCAACAGGCAAGTCTCCACCAGCAGCCATACCCTGCCCGTCCATGATGCCCCACCTCCACGTGTGACTTGAGGCCTTGATGCTGCGGCCAGTTGGGCAGTCACTTGCGCCAATCTGAGGACTGGAGTCTTGGACACCAAGACCCCTGTCCGTGCTGCACAGGTAGGTGCAGTAGATTTGCATGCAATGAACAGCAGGAATGACATGGCTGGTCGGTAGTACTTGGTGGGTATTTGGTTTGGTCATCCTGGATTCCAGGATGGCTCCCTTGACTCTCTGCATGAACCAACCTGCAGGGGTCCTGGATTCCAGGACCCAAGAAGTAAGGCTGGTTGGGTTGGTATTAGACGGCTCCCGTTGACTCAACTCAGAGCATCCAGGACCCAGGAAGTAAGGAAAGTAGGAAGAAGCAGGGGGCCGGAAGGCAAGAAACGGCCCAAGAAGTAAGCAAAGGGCTCTAAAGCATACATGATGTGTCAACATGTTGAACTAACTCTTACTTGTTGAGTTGTGCATTTTCAGCTTGCATGCCAACTCTGCAACTTTTTGGCTACATAATATACTCCAAACTCTCTGGTTTGGTACCTGTCAGCTCATGGAATGTCCTTAGGCTTTTGCTTTGACTTCTTCTCAACGTCGCACCAGCAGTCTTTGGATGTTTGGGTCAAAGTGCCATGGTCTTTCCTGCAGAGCATTCAGTATATTCAGTATATTCATGCAATGGTCCAGAGTCCAGTATATTCAGCATATCTGGAAAGCATGCTTGCTGTGGCTACAGATGTAAAGTCTGGCTACATACTGGTTACAGTTGTACAGACTTTTCGTCTGGCCCAAGCCTGGTGAGCCACTCTTTCAACCATGCTTCTGCTGCATATGATGCACGCAGCTTCTCATCAGCAATTGCCTTGAGATACTCAATCTCAGCCAAAAACCGCTTCTTGCAAGCAGCAGCCCTTCAATTTGTAAGTTGAGCAGCATGCTAGGCACGATTGGCAGCAGCAATGGAAGAGTCATAGTGTCCAGACATGCTTGTGACACAAACAAAGCAAATCGACCTTGCCAACAGTCCTGAGCAAAGACATACAAACATATTGCATGGTTTGTGCTTTTATATATTCATACATTTTATCAACATATCATTCTATGTGTGACTTCAAACTCATAGCTGAGGCTTGCACTGCTGGAGCACCTGTTCAGAGCACTGTTTTTTCAGTATACAATTTATCTTTACTTTTTTGGTACGCCCTGCACCCTCCCCACTAGGGCTTGACACTGGATTCACTGGATGACAGGGGGGCATCATGAAAACACCAAATTGATTTGAAAACACCATTTTACAGTACATGAAAGTGAAAGTGGCTTCTTTGTCAAACTTTGATGGAAGAATGCACCAGACCCATTCCTGGATGACTAAACCCGTTTCATTGATGGCGTCCCCCTGCAAAAGCTTGTCATGTTTGTTTGGTTGATCTGATTGATCATAATTAATACGTTATCTTCCACGTCAAGAAGCACATTTAATATGTAATATATCTGATCAGTAGATAAAAACAATTGTGATTATTATTGTATATATATGCGCGTAAAGAGAGAGAGAGAGAGACGACGACCAACTATCATCCTGAAGTACATAGAATACTGATGTTTGAACAATGTCTCGAATTGAGTTTTTTTTTTTAATGTACTGTACATAGTCTATTTTCATCTATTTTCCCAAGGATGACTAAGATATAAGAGAATGTGTGGAGCTGTGTATGTATATGATTGTATATATGCATACATGTGAGCACAGATACGCATGATTCTTTACTGAAGATGCAGCATCTCTCAGGCCGTACCTGGTGAATGGCGATGAGGTTGACCATAAGCAGCTGCTGGAGTCGCTGATGTGCGGCTTAGACGAGGAACGCGACCGGCAACTACAGGTGCGGGTCGCTACGCCCAATTGCTCAATGGCTTGGGGTATGCATAAATTTCAGACACACCCAAATGGGGAAAAATGGGAAAAGTGACAAGGGTATATACCAGTTGTTCCCCACCTGCCAATGCCTGCCAAGTGAGGGTCTCTAGACTTTAACAAAGGTACAACTCCCTTCTCCGCCGATGGCGATCTCGGGATGCAGTGAGCCACGCCTGGACTTGAACACCATGGCCAGCTCCGGATGCTGTGGGCCTTGCCTGGACCGGAACACATGCCAAAGAGAATGCCAGAAAGAATGTCAGAAAAAATAGCAGAAAGAATGTCAGATAGAATGCCAGAAAGAAGGTCAGCAAAAATATTAGTTAGAATGTCAGATAGAATGCATGAGAATGCCAGAAAGAATGTCAGAAAGAATGTCAGAAGAATGTCAGATAGAGTGCCAGAAAGAATGTCAGATAGAATGCCAGAAAGAATGTCAGATAGAATGCCAGAAAGAATGTCAGAAAGAATGCCAGAACGAGTGTCAGATAGAATGCTACATAGAATGTCAGAACATATGACGGATAGAATGTCAGATAGAATGTCAGAAAGAATGTCAGTATGATATATGTCAGATAGCATGCCAGATAGAATGTGAGAACATATGTCAGATAGAATGCCAGAAAGAATGTCATGAATGGATTCAGGGTGGGGATAACTCGAAGTATCTCGAAGTAAAGTATTTCTCATATCACAAATGGTGTACGTCATTAGGCGGGGTGCCATATGTTGCCGAGGCAATGGCGCATTTTTTTGCCCTGATAGCGTGTGACCCTTTACACAGACGTACGCGCAGATATGCTTATACATAAATACAATAACACACACACTTTTTTGTTTTTCTTTTTTTGGCAGATATGCTTTAATAATTGTATATATATATAAATTATATTGCATGATTATTATCATCATATATCATCATCCACATATATATATATATATAATACATACATACATTATGCCAAATTATGCTAATCCAGTATCCTTCTTGAGAAGAATGCATTCATGTTGGCTCTGCTCAGGCTGCGCAGGATGAAGTTCGATCGCTGAAGGGCGCCCTATCGCGGCATCCCTTGGAGTTTACCGTGGGGCAGCACCTTGACGTCCGAGACGGTGCCAGGTTGGTCATGTTGACCTCCTTGAATGGCCCAGTTGGTGGAGATTAGCCTATCACCTTAGTTTAGCATAGTTT
>CAMXCT020006571.1:0-5000 GCA_947184155.2 Cladocopium goreaui | reverse complement strand
GCTCGGGCCAGACGGGCATGGCCAGGCATGGCGGAAAGATGGACTGTGATGGACTATCGCTACCGACAGAACCATATATCGAACCATCCAGTGTTTAGGGTGAAAACATGGGTGAACCATTTTGTGCATTTTGTCTCTGTGCTCACAAATTTAAATCAATGAGCCAAACTGAAACAGCCTGAAGAACAACTGCGTTGACCTCACAACCCAAGAAGATTGGTGAATAGCACCTGGGTCACCTGAGTATTTGTGGCCTGCAAGCCCTGCAGTCACAAGCCTGTGTAACCAAAGTCAGGAAACTCGAAAAGACCGACTGCTTGATGTTATCGGAGAAATGGATGCGGATTTGCGCCCTGGCTCTTCATGGCTCTTCATGGCTCTTCGATGTTCCATGTGTTTTTCCCGATTTTTACGGCAAGAGAGCGAGAGAGAGAGGCCTCATCCCAATGTAGGCCAACTAATTTTCTGAGAGGATTCGGGAGCTGTATGGCAAACTCAGAAGCTTATTTGCTTACTGCAATATATTAAGTGTTTTTTATGCGAAGCAGCTCGCCATAACCAAGTTATGAACATCCACATAGCTAGCAGATGCTGAGCAGGTTTGGCATCATTGTGCCCGTGAACCATAGGCATTGCTGAGATCTTTCGACCATTTCTTCCAAAGGGGCCGCCTGCAGCCCAGGCTCTCGCTAGTTGAGTGCGACCACTACGAGGTGCAGATGAACAGCTCTGGATATTGAATATTGATGGATACTGCAAGCATACTGCAAGCTAACCGGTGCATATACATATACATATATCATATATACATATGATAGATTATAATACAGCTTATTTTGTTTTCATTGCGGGGACCTATCACATCCCACGAACAATCGCATGTCTTGCTGGGCATCAAGTAATCAAGGCCAGGACATCGGTGCAGTCATGTAGCACCCACCGAATCTCGAAAAGCTCCAGCAGTATTGCATGTGTTTGGGGACAA
This sequence comes from Cladocopium goreaui, assembly GCA_947184155.2. Lineage (NCBI taxonomy): Eukaryota > Dinophyceae > Suessiales > Symbiodiniaceae > Cladocopium > Cladocopium goreaui. The sequence continues at coordinate 4,015 of CAMXCT020006571.1, read as the reverse complement.
CACTATTGGGTTGGTAGAGCCATGCTGCATGTTTGGAAAGATCCAGCTGGTATACTGGCATGATTCCTGAAATTTGCCGTAAATCGATCTAATTAACCAAGTCAATTCTTCATTTTTTTGGGGGGAAAGGGTCTTGGCGATTTCTACCATGATGGACACCTTCTAGTTACATGGGATTAAACCCAATTTACTGCCAGAATTTCCACCAGGAATGCTCCCGCGCGGCCAGGATCATTTCAAGCCTGCCTTAGATCCTCGGAGAAGATCGATGGGTCAGTAGCCATGGGACCATTGGAATGGGCCTGCGAATCTCCTTGAGTCATTGCTTGGATTCTATTTTGGGGTGGTTGACCCCACACCCTAGGCTTCTCATCTACATGTATATATATATATATATATATTTTTATATAATTATATATATATATATTTAATTATATATATATGGGGTTCCTGAAATAGGGGCACCCCCAAATCCATTTAATGGTATGTTATTCCATTATGAACTTTCCATGTAGGTACCACCATTTATTAATGGAAACCTCCATATTCCTTGCATTTTTGAGCCATTCACCCCCATGCCCAGCAGACTGCCCAGCACAGGAGCGCTTGGGCTACGGCTCCACGTGGCGCAAGCGCCCGCGTCCCAGCAGCGCGGATGGCTGCTGCCTGGCCTGGCGACGGCAACTCTTCGACCTCGTGGCGGAGGAGTCCGTCGAGTTCGTAGCTGGGTGCTGGCTCCGGGAGAGCGGCAGCTGCAGGATGGCTTTGGGGATCCATGGGATATATAAAAAAAAATGGGAAGAAAATGGGAAGAAATCTAGGAAATTCTGAACAGAACATAACAGGACACATTATGATTAATTATTAACGTTATTAATGTTGGGTATCAAAAGTCCTTACGATTCAAAGATAGGAAATTAGTTTGATAATTCTGGGAGGTATGTATGGCTTTCGAACTGAAGAGGATAGCCCGATAAACGTCAATTCTAAAAGAACATGCTGGTCGGACAAACCCACATGCTGCTGGAAGAAACTGTATACAACCATCGGGGGGTTTCCTTGCTAGTGGATGTCTGATTTGTTTGCGAAAAGATACTGGTAGAAAAAATACTCGAACGACAAAAGACTAATGCTACTGGTAGTTGTGAAGGTCACTGTGATGATGATGATGATGATGGTGATGATGGTGATGATGGTGATTGATGATGATCATTATTGAAGAAGAAGATGATGATCATTATTGTTGATGATCATTGCTGATGATGCTGGTGATGATGATGGTGGTGATGATGATGCTGATGTTGATGATGATGATTATTGATGATTGATGGTGGTGGTGATGATGATGATGATGATCATTATTGTTGATGATCATTATTGATGATGGTGATGATGATGGTGGTGATGATGATGATGATGTTGTTGATGATGATTTTTTGATGATGATGATGATTGATGATGATCATTATTGATGATGGTGATGATGATGATGATGGTGATGGTGATGATGATGATTGGTAATGATTGATAATGATGATGGTGGTGATGGTGATGACTGAAGTGGTAAGCCAAAGAAACACGTTTGACCGATTTATTTAAATATGGATACCAGACTTCCCTTTGTTCTTTCCAAACCATGTGCAGTCTACAGAGTGCACAGTCTACATAGCGTTTTTTTTGCATGATTTAACGTGTACAATAAGATAGATAGCATGCATTTATTTTATCATTATGGCTTCAGTTTCAACAGAGAAACATGATTTTAACAAAAAACACTCAAAAACAGAATCACCAAAAAAAAACAGCCGACAGGAAAAATCACCAAAAAAATCAATTAAAAAACAGAAAAAAAAACAACAAAACTTTGATTTTTCGTTGTTTTTTTTTCATTTTGTCATTTTATTCCCAAAAGCATCTTCGATGCTTGGGTTCTCGTTTAGTTGTTTAACCGCGTGGGGGAGCGACCTGGCTCGAACGGTGGTGTGCGGACGGCGTGGGTGCAAGGGAAAGGAAAGGAAAGGAAAGGAAAGAAAAGGAAGGGAAAGGAAAGGAAAGGAAGGGAAAGGAAGGGAAAGGAAGGGAAAGGAAGGGAAAGGAAGGGAAAGGAAGGGAAAGGAAGGGAAAGGAAGGGAAAGGAAGGGAAAGGAAGGGAAAGGAAGGGAAAGGAAGGGAAAGGAAGGGAAAGGAAGGGAAAGGAAGGGAATCGAAGGGAAAGGAAGGGAAAGGAAGGAAAAAGGAAGGAAAAAGGAAGGGAAACGAAGGGAAAGGAAGGGAAAGGAAGGAAAAAGGAAGGAAAAAGAAGAGAAAGGAAGGGAAAGGAAGGGAAAGGAAGGGAAAGGAAGGGAAAGGAAGGGAAAGGAAGGGAAAGGATGGGAAAGGATGGGAAAGGAAGGGAAAGGATGGGAAAGGAAGGGACAGGAAGGGAAAGGAAGGGACAGGAAGGGAAAGGAAGGGAAAGGATGGGAAAGGAAGGAAAAGGGAAGGGAAAGGAAGGGACAGGAAGGCAAAGGAAGGGAAAGGAAGGGAAAGGATGGGAAAGGAACGGAAAAGGATGGGAAAGGAAGGGAAAGGAAGGGAAAGGAAGGGAAAGGATGGGAAAGGAACGGAAAAGGATGGGAAAGGAAGGGAAAGGAATGGAGCGGACGGCTGCCGGCAAATGGGTGCGGAGAACTGCGTGGACGGCTGCGGACGGCGTGGATGCAACGGAGTGGCTGGAAATGGGTGGGGAGAAGAAGCCGCTGGTGATGAGCGACCTTGACTGCGCGGACGGCTGCGGACGGCAAATGGGTGCGGAGAACTGCGCGGACGGCTGCGGACGGCGTGGGTGCAACGGAGTGGCTGGAAATGGGTGGGGAGAAGGGAAAGGAAGGGAAAGGGAAAGGAAGGGACAGGAAGGGAAAGGAAGGGACAGGAATGGAGCGGACGGCTGCCGGCAAATGGGTGCGGAGAACTGTGCGGACGGCTGCGGACGGCGTGGGTGCAACGGAGTGGCTGGAAATGGGTGGGGAGGAGAAGCCGCTGGTGATGAGCGACCTTGGCTGCGCGGACGGCTGCGGACGGCAAATGGGTGTGGAGAACTGCGTGGACGGCTGCGGACGGCGTGGATGCAACGGAGTGGCTGGAAATGGGTGGGGAGAAGAAGCCGCTGGTGATGAGCGACCTTGGCTGCGCGGACGGCTGCGGACGGCAAATGGGTGCGGAGAACTGCGCGGAGGGGAGAAGAAGCCGCTGGTGATGAGCGACCGTGGCTGCGCGGACGGCTGCGGACGGCAAATGGGTGCGGAGAACTGCGCGGATGGCTGCGGACGGCGTGGGTGCAACGGAGTGGCTGGAAGTGGGTGGGGAGAAGACGCCGCTGGTGATGAGCGACCTTGGCTGCGAGGACGGCTGCGGACGGCAAATGGGTTCGGTGAGAACTGCGCGGACGGCTGCGGACGGCGTGGGTGCAAGGGGGTGGTTGGAAATGGGTGGGGAGAAGAAGCCGCTGGTGATGAGCGACCTTGGCTGCGCGGACGGCTGCGGACGGCAAATGGGTGCGGAGAACTGCGCAGACGGCTGCGGACAGCGTGGGTGCAAGGGGGTGGCTGGAAATGGGTGGGGAGAAGAAGCCGCTGGTGATGAGCGACCTTGGCTGCGGAGAACTGCGCGGATGGCTGCGGACGGCGTGGGTGCAACGGAGTGGCTGGAAATGGGTGGGGAGAAGGGAAAGGAAGGGAAAGGATGGGAAAGGAAGGGACAGGAAGGGAAAGGAAGGGACAGGAAGGGAAAGGAAGGGAAAGGATGGGAAAGGAAGGAAAAGGGAAGGGAAAGGAAGGGAAAGGATAAGAAAGGAAGGGAAAGGAAGGGAAAGGATGGGAAAGGAACGGAAAAGGATGGGAAAGGAAGGGAAAGGAATGGAGCGGACGGCTGCGGACGGGTTGACTTCTGCTTCGGTAAACCATGGCTCGTAAACTATGGATCGTAAACCATGGCTCGTAAACCATGGCTCGTAAACTATGGATCGTAAAACATGGCT